>CAJPEV010000561.1:16235-109822 GCA_905338385.1 Darwinula stevensoni | reverse complement strand
TCTATATCACTTTGATCAGAAACACTATTACCAGTGCATATTGTGGGGAATTTTTCTGATGTTTCTTTGCCTCTTGGGAGGAAATAGAGGGTGATGGGTCAATGACAAATGAATTTCTGGAACATGGCAGACGAATCGAGAATGACTTTTTTTAAAACTTTGTTCGAATTACAAAAAAAGTTCGGAAGATGGTGCCCAAAAAGCAAAACGAAGAAATTTCGCTCAGTAACGCAGAAAATGAGAGGTCAGCAATTGACTCTGTTGCAAGAAATTTATTCTCGAGAGTACATTTTTGCGCGAGTTGGAGGAGCCTTCTGGAAATACATTCTAATTTTTGCTTCACCGCGACTGAACCTTGCAAAACCAATATTCGCCGAACCACCAACTCGCTCTTCAGCAATATTCTACTCTTTTGAAAGGGGTGGTATTAATAGAAATTGCTTTGATTTAATGTCGCCCCGTTTCGGAATAATTAAGGGTTAAAATATCCTTTGAAAAACGTTATACTACACCTTAATCACCTGCCACGTTTCGTTCCTTGCGCCGATGCAATGCATCAAATTCAGGACGTGAAACGTTCTCCTGGCCTATGCGCCTGAGTTTAACGAGAGGCAATCCGACATGATCTTGTAACGTGAGCCCAGGCCGCAGCGCATGTGGCCATGTGTCGCGTTAAGGACTACACACGGCTGTCGAATGCACCTGCGTCGGAGTAGAATTCTGTTCGTGCTTCCTTTTCAATCGACAAGGAAGGGGGCAGCTGAGCAGAGAGCAGACGACGCATGAAGGCATTAGCATCAAGTCGAGGTTCGTGGCGGCACACAAGCTGGAGGTGGCTCACTCCACCCACACCCTACCCTCTAGTCGAACTAATTTTTATTTCTTACTCCGTAGTTTTTCCACCACTTCATTCGAACCGAAGCCTCTCCGCAGCGAAGCTGAGCTAAGAATCATTTTTGCGATTCGGTATCGTCTCCATGATCCACGGTCGAGGAGAACCGGTCCAAGGATCGAACAGGAATGCGATGAGGTATGCCTATCCCGGTTGGCATCCCTAACGGGGGTGGATCGCTCTTTCCCAGCTAAGGGAGGCCTACCCCTCTAAAGATAAATGTCATCGGGGAGAACATATCAATCTGCTGCCTGGTTATGTACGTGCAAGACCTGTTCTGGGGAGAGGTTAAGGATTGTTCCCACGAGTGCAATATTGCCCCCTCGCAGCTCAACGAAAATGGGATGTACAGTCTTGAATTTTGCAGAACTGGTTCGTCGTATACAAGGCACGGGACGTACTCGTCGTCATACAAACAGGTGAACCCAGATACTTATTTGCCGAGAACCTGCATAGAAATTTCACGAGTGGGTGAAGAGAGGAAGTGGGTGAAGAAAGGATACAGGCGAGACCAGACAGACGCCGTGAAAATGAAGGCTCTGACGGACGACCATCATCGCCCTTCGATATTACACGAATGCCACGTTCATGTGCGCTGTATTTGTATTTAATTGAATTGCAGAGGCGTGATTGGTATGAACTAGGGCTGTACTGATGGCGGGGTTTAGCCGATAGCCGGTCGTGATCTCACATACAGTACATCGGTCGGTGCTCATGCCGATTGGGATTGGTGGAAGGGGGGAAAAGTACATTTTTATCCAGGGTTAGATTATAAAGGTTTTATGATACGGACTCTGTACCTTTTATTTGTGTGTGTTCGGGGGGGGGAGGCCAAGGGGGAAGGAAGGCCGGAAGCATGTGTACGTTTTCTTATCCGTTTCATTCGTGAGGCGGATGTCCAAAGCTATCATTTCCATCTCTCCGCTATTTAATGGTGACAGAGGGCGGCAACACACACTCCGAAAAGATAGTATTCGTCGACGCCGAAGCTATTCAGCTGTGACTCGAGTTTTAAAGCAATCTTACAATCATGACATGGTCGGATAGCTTCAGCCGACCGCAACAATGATCCTACTGTGAAAATGAAGGTCAGTAGTTGACCTTCGACCTCTGCACCAGGATTAGCATCTTGCAATCCATCGTAGCTTGAAGATTAGGTGCCCTCTATGCTCTTGGGCGAGTTGTCAGAAAGAGGGTGGCCAGTAAATGGATCGGAGTGGCACATGGAGTGTTTCGCACTTGTTGGTGTTCTACACCCACGCAGCCTCGATCGTATCGCTCTCCTCACGGTAGGGAACATAAGAAGTCGGCGGATGGGTCATGTTGACTCGTTCGGTTAGGAACTTATTCGTTTCCCGATCGTAAAAAAGGAGGTGAAAGCGCGAACGGCACTCCGAGGAGGAGGAGAGAGACGTACTTGGAGAGGTCTAGCTTCTCGGGTCCAATTAGCTACGGATGGTAAACATGCGTCCCGAAGGGAAAGATTGAGCAGATATGTTCGTAAGGACTTCATGTCATAATCGCCACTCGATCTCTACTTGATGAATTAAGGGTCGGAAGGAAGGGCCGATATAGACAACTTGTTTTTCGTCTCGTTTGGAGGCTTATTGCTGAGAGGATGAATGAAACGACCCGAGAGGATTCCTGTATAATGATGATTCGAGAATGAGAGAACGCAACGCATTCCCGACGATAATATGCTCGGCTTCCAGCCGGGAGCCCCAGGGAATCAAGGCTAACAAGAGTGCTTTCTTTTTTTTTTCACAGTATGAGTGGAGCGTATGCATAATCTGAAGGTTTCCTGTAGGATTTGGTGCAAATAAATTTTTTGAAGGGAAAGGAATTGGATCAACTTGATCGATCATATCAAGGATCGACTGAAAAAAACCTGAAACGCCCCCAAAAATCTGTTCTAAAGTGAAAAAAAACCTTAATGAAAAGCTCCCTAATGAGTGTGAAGAAGGTCTAACTGCGCATGGCCTCTCGGCCTTGCAGCTTGTTTACCTTGAACGGGACCACGTGGGTCGATGCCCTCGCAGTACCCGATTCGGTACTGCATCGGTACTTTCTCTCCCTCTCATCTTTTTCTGTGTCCGTTCCACACGTGTGATCACTCCCTATCTGCCACCATTAAAAGCTGCATCTTCCATTATATAGCACATCCATGACCCGATTTCTGAGAACGGAATGGGGAAAAAAGATTGGTGTAGAGATTGTGAAAGAAGCCAGGAATAGAGAGTGGAAGCCCTCGTGATGAGGGATGAGGTGCGAAAAGTGAAGTGGACATCATGGAGACTAGAATGAATCTTTACCTGAGTGTCAAGTACCTCTTGTGCCAGGAAGTACGCACCAAGAAGGTATGTACGTCTCATCTTACCTCTTTTCAAAATGTTTTATCCTCGGTTTTCCCATTTCCCGATCGGGCACCCCTCGCGAGGAATCAAATAGTTGGTTCATATGCTGACGGCCAACGCATTCTGCTTCGCATTAAAGACGTCAGTAATGTCTACATATCGCAAGTTGACGCTTGATGCCTCGAGACGAAATGCTGGTGTCTGACATTCCTGCATATCCTATTTTTAACCCTTCAAGCGCTGAGTTGTGACTCGACCTCCTAAGTGATGAACGTATGGTGTACGTGAAAACGGCTTGAAGGGTTAAGAAGCTTCCTTCCTTTGACGAAGAAATGATACTCATTACGTAATCGCCGAGTGTGAGAGCCTCTCTCAGAGCAAAGCTTCCACCATCTGTAGCGGAAGTATTATTGCTTCAAAATATAGCGAAAACATAGAAAATATAGCGAAGCTTCCCCTCTATTTGACTTTGGAAACATGTTATCCCACCAACGCTTCCTAGAGGAAATGATTAAATTCACTATAAAAATGATATGGAAATTGAAATACTCTCTTAGAGGAACGGATTGGATGGAATTCCCTCCGACCAGCCCCTCTCAAATCGTTTCGAGACACCCTCTAGCACTTTCCAATTCCCCTTATACTCGTCGTCGTATTCCGGGTTGTTCGGACTCGATCACCCTCGACCTCTCACTCGGAGGAGGCTCGTTGCTGCCCTGGGTCTCGCCCGGCTTGTGTTCCTCAAAACCTGCATATGTGCCAATGCTTTTTTTTCATATACGTGGGGCTGTGTTCTTGGCAGCCGCAGAGATGGGCTCAAGCGCACTTTTCCAATAAAAATCGATTGTGCTTCAGAATTTTGCCGCCGAAACATCGAAATGACGAAAAATCAACGAGAAAATATTGAGACGACGAAACATCGAAATGAGAGAGCGGCAAGATAAATTTTCTCATTTTATATTTTTCATACACAGTGTAATGCTGTAACGCTGTGAGAATCTTTCCTGAGAACGTAATTCTCGTTTTCAAACAAAGCTGATAGAACCAATTGTTTTAGGTTTTAAGTTTGGCTTACTTGAGCAATGCCCGTACCGGTGTCGATCTTTGAACAAAAAAAGGACCATGTTGACGTAATGGAAAGAGAAGCAGATGCGCTTTGGGTTGGCCTGCCAGCGGGTCAAGTTGCGGAAAAGATGACGGATGTGGTCTTTTATGAAAAGGGTGACATTGCGGGAACACATGGTGCTTCTGTCGACTTCTGCCAGGTTCCTCACAACCGTGCCGTGCTTCATTCCAGTCGTTGTGATGGTCTGCGGTCGACGCGGCGAGACGAGTGACACTATATTCCGATCCCTTCCGGTCGTGTTATTCCGTAGCACAACTCTTCTCGGTACCGAGAAACAGCGAACACATGCAACTTCTGTGGGCACAGTACTCAATACTCCGATTCGAGGAGTCTCTATTCAATCGACAGTTCCCTTATTGGGCCGTTAAGGGAACTGTCGATAAGGAAGCTCTTGATTTCCTCTAATTTTTATGGCATCTAATTTTTTTTTCTCTAATAGTTACCTTTAGGAATCCCAGACATTCCTTCCTCCATCTATTGAACAGTAGCATAAGCCCAATCAAACTTGATATTTCTCTCACAGAGCAACGACCTTGTTTTATTCTTCCCGTTCCCCAACAGAACAGACTTGCGAAAACTTGAAACTTCCAAAAACCCCATAGACAGCTCTCGATCGTTGTACACACGATCATGCTTCTCTTGTTTAGTGACCCTAAGGCTTTCTTGGGTTTCATGTCACCTTCTCATATTGCGTGACGAAACAGATGGCAATTCTTTCTTGAGTAGAAAACGTTTCCATCGGGCAAGCTGTTCTTGCGAAGAAACTTCAGGGTGGGGGGGGGGGTGTACAATGGAAATGCGGAAGATTTTCTCTTACATCTAGGTTCCATTATAATGACACGAGTAGCCCAAGATAGGTCTTTGCAACCTCGATTATTGTGTCCATTACTATGGTTACATGGACCCTTTAAATGAGACATAAAGACGCTCGATCCCTTAACGTCATAAAGAGTGTTCCATACAATCAAGTGAAACTTTGCTAATTCGACTCTAATGTGGGCATCTTTAACCTACTTGCAAGAGGCGGTTTTAGCTTGTGCAGATCGCATTAGATAAATCCAGCTAATCGCTCTAAATAAATGCCTCAAAAGCTTCATCGTAAGGGAAACTTTTAATTTTGCCAAGGGTGTAACTTTGCAAGCGATTCCCCACGCCGCCACGAGAGGGTAAAAGAGTGAACTTCATGACAATAAAAGGCGATAGGATCGGAGACGAGAAGCACGAAAAGGCATGATTACTTCCTCCGGCCCAAAGATGAGACTTGGAGACTCAATTGGATTGCTCGACCCAGGACTGGTTCACTGTCCTGGAGCAGGTTTACATGAGAAGGTAAACAACGTTCACTCCCTGTAACAAATGACGAATTCCATAGCCCTCAAATCGGAGCTGTTACTTCTCTCCGAAATCTTTCGCCGTACACGGAGGAGACTGGGGAGGTGACACCCTCGCCCCCAGATGCAGTCGACTGGGGTGGGGGAACCCGAAAGAGACATCACTTCTCGGATCCCCTCTTTGATCCTGGAGATCCATTGAAATTCATGGGATCTCTCCCTCACTCATCCGAATCTTTCTCTTATTCCTCCCCTTCCCCTCAAACGGCTGCATGCCCTTACTGTAGATGAAACATTCCCGATCATCGATTTTCTCATCATTTTGCGTTTTTCTTCCTCTCCTCTGTCGGTTCGTTTCTCGCACCCGGAACGTGCCTTTCCAATATTCAAGTGTCCCTTGGGGTGTCACCAGATTTTTCCTTCTGTGTTACGAGTAAACGGAGACACGAACGTGATTCCCGTAATTCCGAAGCGCTGATTTTCAAATGTAACTCCTCCAAGCGGACGATAGTGTGCATTCAAGTTTCCACACGGTCAAATTAGGCCTGCCCCCGACGAATGCCCCGAATCATCTGGACTGGAAGAGTTTAAAGTGCACGAATCACATGTATCACAAGGGAGGGTTCCATGTCGCACGTTGAGATGGACGACTCCATGCTGTTCTGCCTGAAAAAATCTGAGAATCTGAAATCCTATTTTAATAGGAAGAAATTTTGCAACCTTCAAAGGAAATCATTCTCGACATGTTAAAGATGTATCAAGGTGTGACAGAGAAAGAATGAATGTAGTTTTTCAAGGAGAGGGTTTTTACACGAGAGTGTACTCGCATGAAAGTTACTCGAGAGATTCTTTCCATATGCCCATGAGAGTACTGCCAAGAAATGGTATTCTCTGTTCTCATACGAGTGGGCAAAGACAACTCGATGGCACTCTCCCCATGCGAGTAACCTCATGCTAGTGTGCTTGCATGTGTAAATCCACTCTAATGGGAACCTTTCCATGAGTGAGCAGAGAGGAATCCATGCAACTTCTCACTCCCGCCCAATGACAGGCCACCGAGGCAACGTCTCCTCTGGTCATATGCCAAATTCTACGACTTCGCGTAAGAACACAAAGAATGCGAAAGGAATACAAGCAAACATTGCCGAAAATCGGTACACGTTCATTTTGCAAGATCCCTTCTCGAGCTTTCCTCCACCCTACAGATCTTAACACCAAACTCACCAAGAGAGCCAATTCAGCACAATCTGCACGATGAAACCAAGCATCATGTGCTATAACGACCATATTTCTGGTTCATTTCGTGTCTGTGGGATCGAAACAGTTCGGTTCTTGTTCCTCAGCTGAGCCTCTTGAAATGAAGGGACAACTTTCAGGCGCGGTACCAAACTCTCAGACCGAAGATAATGCTCGAACTCTGTTCGACTGGATGTGGATGAGGGGTTTCCAATGATACGTAGTGTGCAGAGGAAAGGGAAGACAGGGAACCGGGCGACCAAGTGACATCAGAGTTGCACGTCCTATTTGGAGTCGAAGTCCTTCCTTGCAACGTTGACGGTATGGTGCTATTGCAAAAATGCTTCGATATCAATATTCAGATCTTCCCATCGCCAACGTCATGATACGTATATGATGATGATGTTGTATTGTCTATCAGAATCCTGCATCTTGGGAGGAAAAAAAAGAAATTACCATAAGAAGAACCAGATCTCTCCACTGCGACGAAGTAAATAACATGATTGATTCATTGTGTGAAGAAGGTGGAGGTGTGTTTTATATCATTTAAGGAAATGTACCCGACGGGGAATACGCGTGAGTGTTGCTTCCAGCCGGGAAGAAGATGAAAAAAAGGGAGGCTAATGACGTTACCACGCCTATAGATGAACGGAAGGAAAGGAGAAATTCATAAGCTCCACCCTTCCCTTTAGTCTTGCAACACCAAAACTCGGCATTTACGGTTCGTTTCTACTGCGATGGGCGTCAGTCTAAGGGGAAAAGCTTACAAATGTTTTTCCTGACCTCTAAATAAAACGTTTTAGCCGTTCTCTTTCCAGGATTCATGCACACCCCTAAGGAGAATACAATTCTTATTCCTAGATTTCCAAGAACCTCTAAGGGAGTGGTCAGGGAACATTGTCGTAAGAGTCAATAACGGCGAGTGCGAGGACAGGGAATTGGGGAGGACCGAGGGAAGGAGTGCCTGACAGGGCTTTTCTCTCCCCTGATTGATGAACGAAGAGTAATTTGCATCGATCATCGCCATTCCCTTCATGAGTCCATATCCTTTTGCCCGTCCCCTCGATTGCCATTCTCCTCGGGTGGGATGGAGGAAGACTCGGTTTACCCCGCAAGTCTTCTGCTTCCCTTTCTCTTCGCGCTGCCGTTTTTTTTTTCCTTCCGGTTCGTTACCCGAAAGGAGACGACTTGCGGATTCTCCTCACAAAGTCCGTTCGTCTTCTGGTATTTCTCCTGTTTTTCTTTTATTTTTTGCTCCCTTTCTCTATTTCAGCCGCACCAGAAAAGGGTGCATCAAGTTCTCCCTAGAGAAATCTTCTCCAGTCCCATGGCTTACACTGTACCAGAATGAACTCTTTTCGCCCTTTCCTTTCCTCCCCCCTCATCTGCCGTTTCTCCCTCTTTTTCTTCCGATGAATGACGAGAAGGAAAGCCAAAAGAGGAAGAGAAATCCGGGACGCAATCAGAGTCGTTTCCAACTGTCCAAGCTCGCTCCATCATTTCTCGTTCGAATCAATTAGGGCCTTCCTGTGGGGTCCATTCACTTCATCCATTCATTCCCACATTCAAGGAGAAACTTTAGTCACTCACGATTTTCCAGTCGACGTGACTTTTTTTTCTCTCTTCTCCAAGACTGGTTTGAACTGGCTCGGGGATTATGTAATGACATGGGCGACTCACGGTTCTTAATTGGCTTGCAGGTTTTGACCCAGACTCCCTTATCTGGCGAAGGAGATCATAATGGAGAACAATGGGCTCAAAGGATCTAAGCCTCAGTGCCGAGAATGGAAGATGACGCCTTTCTCTCCTTTTTTCCATGCAAATTCCCCGGAATTTGAATCTCCCCACCTGTCACTCATTGTCTTGGAGAGGAGACACGGTTTATGATTTCACGGTTACGTCATCCACAATATGAAGGAGAGCAGAATGGATGAAGCGTCACCCAGATTTATGAGCGAGGAGGAAACAGGGACCATCAGTGTTTCATTGGTATGGGTGGAAGGTCTGGGTATTTTTTTCCGAAAGGGATACAAGAAAATGTAGTAAAGGAATTGCGGGGGAAGTTCTAGGAGCCAGCTTGGCGCCCATTCGACCCCCCCCTCCCCCCCCTCCCACTCCTTCCTTTATAAGTGTTTCCTCTCCTTCTCCGGGCCAGAATTGAAAATTATCGTTGCCGTCCCCTCTTCAGCGTTGTTGTTAGTTCGTCCCCATCGCTGCAGTCCCAGAGCAATTCCAGCGACAAGGGAGAGGAGCCCTTTTCGCGAATTATTTATGACTGGGCTCAGAAGTGTTCTCGCGAAACCTCCTCCATATTCATGCCATATATGACTCCAAGATTCAATCTGGATCTCTCTCGAGCTTTCAAGGTGCATACACCAGTCTTCACTCTACGGGAAGATGGCATGATCTCCATTTCGTATTCCCGACGTTGCTCTGGGGGGGATTCTCGGATCGCCTTCGTGAGGCGCTTGTGCCTCACTTTTCCGTGACTGGAATTTTCCCGCCCCGGTCTTGCAAAGTCATCCGAGGTCTCCATGTCGTCTAAAATTTCATCGAGGTTCAGCATTTGTCTTGTGGAGGGTGTTATGAAGGAGGGAATCAACCCCCACACGCTGGGAAAAGCCATTTGTGCTGGATGAAGGGGTGTTTGGACGAGAGCACATTCTGCTGACTCACATGTGAAAATGCCTTGCACAGACGGGGGACATGTTTTCTCCCCCTGAGGAAGGTGTGTGTGTTTAGACCCCAGTTGTGAGTTTGGAGAAGGCTTTAGGCCTCTGTGAGGTTCTTTTTCCTTTTGCCTGGCAAGATGCCCGAAATAGGGGGCCTGGGTCTTCCCCGTGATTTTCTCTCTCCTCATAATTAGACTTCCCAGACCAGATGTCATTGCTAAGAATAGGTTTCTCTTCCTTGCTCTCCCCTCTCTCGTCAGGATGATGATACCTTTTTCACCCGGGGGCAAGACTCTTTCTTGCTTCCGTAACCATCCATCTTTCTCGCGTTAATTATTGCTGGGGGTCACACGAATGGGACTAGATGGTGCTCAAGGACGAGAAACAAGATAAAGGGCAAGGGGCCATCGGGCATCGAGCGTTGATGTTTCATTAGAGGTCTTTTGTGTGCTTGCTGACCACGGGCAATCAATCTCCCCATTCACCAAGGGGGAGGGGGTTTGAGGGATCGAGGTCCCAGGTCCTTGAATGTCTTCCGAGAAGATCTACCTGACAGGAGAGGGAGGATCTAAGTTTAGAAAAAAAGAGCGCGGCATCTCCTCCGCACGACTGGAGAGCGAGAGCCGATAAGATTGCGCAGTCTGCGTTTCCCCTACCCCGAGCCAACACGTGCTTCGCTGTGCTTATGCTTCCCCCATCCCTCATTTCGTCACGAGACCTCTTCCTCGCTGCATACTCTCTGCTCTCTCGCTTCTCGGGGCGATGCCCAGCGTACAGTACTTCATTATCTCGGTTGTAATGAGAGGGGGAAAAAATCCTAGATATTATATGAAGCCCAGCGTGCTGAAATGAGGGCGTGGTCTCCCTCTAACGTGTGACCGAATGAGTGGATATGTGCGCAGTGTGGAGTGTTTCCGTATCAACCAGCGAATAATCCTCATCCCGCATGGAAGGGATGGCTTGCATGCCTGTGGAAGGTGAATCCTCATCATCTCTGGCTTCTCGGATGGCCAAGCAACGATCCATTATCTCTGTGAGTTTCCAGACAGACTCGGGGCATGACTTTGACTTAGACTGGAACATCTGTTCCCCACGTGATCCCATCTCCTTCTTTCATTTCGTAAATCGTCCATGGAGTCTCGTCTCCAATATCTCCATTGACGCGTGCAGGCTCCATCGCTCAAGTAGTAGAATCTGCATGGGAAATCTATGAACTCTCCTAGAAAATCGTGTAAAAGGCTGGATTTCCCCGAAAGACGTAGCTCCGTCGTCGAATGCATTTCCTTATTATTATTACCTTATTCCACATTCCATTAGAACGCATCTAGCAAATGGGATTGTGAGGAGTTAGATCAGACCAACTTGTGTAGAGATAAAAGAGGATAGTTTGGTTACCTGACAGTGTTCCCTAGTTGGCACAGGACAGGCCGCAGCCTTATAATGACTCCCTTCCTCCTGCGTTAATTGAGTAGTCAGATCCGCTAGAGGGGGACAGAATTCATTCTGATGATGATTTCGCGTGTAGGCCTACTTCTCTCTCGAGACCTCGTTTTGAGCGATTAAATGACCCCATGGTCATTATGGGCCATTACATCTCTCACGTGTGACGTTCAGATTCCTGATTTTGATCCACCTGATCACCTCATCACTAGAGCAGATGAACTTCGTCATAAATCTTAACTGATTCCCTTCCGACTGAGGTTTCTCGTTAGCCATGCCGCATTAGTAACCAGTGACAAGACACATGAACCCAGGGCCTTTGATCGTCTCCTCCCACCATTCCGCACCTGACTTTTTTTGTCGTCCCTCACATTCATGGGTTTGGCACGAGATGCCACGCGTTCGGATGTCAGTCGAGGAAGGGGAAGAAGAGAAGGGAAGATTTTTCCCTGTCCCTCCTCTCTTCTTCCTGAATGCTTTCAAGGAAGAGAAGGGAAATGGATAGGGGTAGATGAATGGCGGGGGGTGAGCCCGCATGAGGACGAGGAAGTGGTTGCGGGAATTGCCCCCTGTATCCCTCCAAACCATCCTCCAACAATCTACTTTTCTATCCCGAGCCATGAGCTATGTATTGCATATGTCCGCATCTGGTTCTTCTTTCTGGGATGCAGGCAAAATTCACGAAAACCTGGACTGTATCATGTGACACATGAATATCTGTATATTATTATAATATTGCTATAATCTTTTGACAGTAGACCTTGTATTCACTCCTCTTGTGGTCTGGGGAGTGTCTACATAAGGAGAGAGAAGACTGTCCTTGGGAATGATGAGAGGTGATGAGTTCACGTGCATGTCAATCGCAGACTCCAACAGATGAAACAAGGGAGGGATGAACATGCCACAGATTTCCTAGCGTAGATACTAGGGAATCAATCTTCTGCAGCTGTCTAGTTCCGGAAGTCTGGACAGGAAACGTCTTGCGAGGTTCCGAGAGAAAAGAGGACTCTTCGTGCTTTTTACAGCATAGGAAGCTGAGAAACTATTACCAGATTTTCTTCCTGTTATTACTAATTTCTCACTCATTTCTCATTTCTCATTAGTTATCACTAATGTGGAAAGTCAAATAGGTGATTGCAAGCTTCTGAAATATCTCAATCAGCAGGAAGACGTCGCTTATTTAACCTTCGGGGGAGCTTTGTTCGACAGATCCAACTAATGTTTGGCAACATGTCTTGAACATTCCTTCAAGAAGTCAGCAAAATGGTTTCCAAAATGTGGTATAAGTGTCAGTGCGTCCATACCTTTATGCTGATGTCTGATACATCTTCATACTGTGCTACAATAGCGTTTTTTGCAGAAAATAGGCACATTGTGTCAATTTTCAGTGAAATCTATGTATTCTGCAACAAGTTATTAAGAAAATTATTCAAGCAGTTTCGTCTCAACCACCCTATAAGCCTTGCAAGATGTGAGAGCGCACCATTGGGACTCAGCCTGAGTATATGACACTGGTTATTCCAGGACAAAGGTTGGATCATTCGACCCCTGTCAGCATATGGTACTCCTTTCTCCCTCCCGGGATTGCGGGTTATTCGGGACTGGCAGGCGCAAGAACTCTCTCTTCTTTCTCTCTCTCTCTTTGACGCACTCGTCACTCACTGCTGAACTGAAGGAGATGCAAGCCAGAGAGAAGAGATTGAAGTGAACGGCTGTCTCAAGCCATGTATTACTCAGAGATGAAACAGATAAGATGCACTTCCTTGATGTACTAATACCTCACAGACAGGTCTCGATTAATCGTGAAAGGAGAAAACCATGCTGAAGATCTCCAACTCGTATTCCAGCAATGTAAATAGAGGTCTCAAAGTCGTTCTCTAATCACGTCATTTCAATGAATGGATAATCTCTAATTGCCTGCTGCCACGTTTTCCACCGACCGACATCCCAAAGCATTTTCTCGTCATATAATGACGAGATAATATTACATTTAGCCGATGCAAATAGTGACGAGACTGGAACGTTACATTTCCATTATGATCGACTCGCCGGGGGCAATTCTCACTTCAAGGAGAATGGAATTAAATTCTTTAATAGATCCACTTGCAGTAGAGTCATTTATTGTAAGAGGACGGGTTTCACCTCGATACTTGAATGATCGAAACTTGAGTGTCAACGAAGCGCAGGAGAGCAGTTTACTTTCGGGAAGAAGCTCTGACGCATGTGCGTGTCTTTCAGACTTTTAATTTCCATCTGTTTGCCATGTTAGAATAACATGGCGGAATGGGAAGAGTGGGGGGGGGGGGCCTACTGTTCATATTTCTGTTGATGACAAGACCCGCAGGCTTTTGGGGTGCTCCAGGGCAAAGAGGCTTTCCCCCTAAGTTCCATTACTAGCAACGCAAAAAAAAAATAAGTTTGCCTCTTCGGAAAGACCTACTGAGAGTGAATGGGGACACCGATCATGTAGCTTTGGAATAGCTGCACGCGAGTGCAATGCTCATCGCCAAAAGCAACGAGAGCAAGGAGTTGAGCTTCAGTGATGGTATTGGCACAGAAACTCCAAATACCTGTAGAATGTGACCATGTCGATGAAAGTGTTGATGAGAGCTCTTTTCGAGGGTATGAGATTCATATTCACTCGTGCTAATTGACAAGCTATGTCGGAAAGACACCATGAAAAGAGGTTTCGCCAATATTTACCAGTTTGATCGAAGTCAGCTAGACTTGAATGGGCTGTCCTCAGCGTGATTGGGTTATCGTCGTATGTTAGTCCCCTCTCCCAGTGGGAAGATCGAGAGGGCCAGGGCAGAATTCTTATGTCGCTGGTTTAACTGTTGAACCCTGCTAGCTTTGGTTTAATTTTGACCATTCAGAGGGACACTTTCAATTTTTGAGGTTGCTTGCCCTAGTGATATGTATTTATAACTCTAGTATCAGTTTCAAATCGCATGAAATCCGTTCTGACTTTCGGCTATACTGCAAAGATAAACCAAAGTGACGATTTGTGGGTAGAAAGAATTTTCACCTGAAGCAAGGGCATCTTGAGCTTGAAGGAAATATTGCAAAAAAGGTTGTTCTGGTTAAAGAAAGAAAGCTTTTTATACCGTCGTATTATACTGTTTGCTTTTTTTTTCTTTTGCTTGTGACATTCTGTATTTGAAGAGCCTGTGAGGGAGGAAAGAACTGATGAAAAAGCGACCGTTCCTATAAATTGATATCCATTTCCATCTTCTGCGTAATACGAAGGGAAAATTTCCCTCGAAATCTTTATATTGAATGACAGACACAATGTTGGAGCGATAGCGGATGTAAATACAACCCATCTATCGCAGTATTCTCCTCAATACAGTGGTTTGTCGATTCGAATTTCAGACTTTTCTCGCGAACAGTTATTGGGCATTCTTCTGAAGGTAACTGATTAAATTCTCATATTCCAAGCAATGGAAATCTTAAGAACCGCTTGAAAAGTCAAAATTCCTCATTCAATCCAGTCTATAGCGAAAAAAATACCGTCATGACAACTACCTAATAGTGGAATGTGCTACCCACAATGTTCTTTTTCTTATAGTCTGTGCCAAGTGTCAGAGTTTTCTTTCAACATGTTGACATGCGCCCAAAGTCTGGTGTTTTTCACTACTGCTACTCTTGCTGCGATGCTCCAACTGGAATATGCTTATTCTTGTCGTTTGCACCGAGGCCCCTTTTCCGCATGAGTTGCAGTTACCATCTATTTATACTAGAGCTGTACCGATGGCCACCTTTGACCAGTGGGCCGATGATCGATTTGATCTCATGCCCATCGACTGGTGCCGGTGCCGGAGCCGATTGTGATCTGTAGATTGAGAAGAAAGTAACTTAAAATCGCATAATAATTTAAATAGGCCTATTTGTAAGCCATGTGATACTTATCAGTGGGCCTCCTTCAAACGATAAAGACCATTTTTAGTCCTATCCAGCCTGTCTGTCGGTCTGTGTCCGTCAGTGGTCATCTCGTTACCTATTGCTGCTAAGAGCATTCAATTACAAGTGAAAGCTCAATATAGAAGGAGATGCAGTGATTTCCTGTTCTCTAATGCTATTTTCCTCCGCCGGCTTCTACAATCGGGCTGAAATGTAATCCGAGCGATATTTTTGTCTGGGAGCGGCGGGCAAGAGTGTATTTGAGACAGGAGGGCCGGCGCCTAGCTCCGTTCAAGCACTCAAGTTTTTTTTTTCGTTTTGCCCCTCCTTTTGGCATCGGCATTGGCAGCTTACACCTTGCCGATGGCCGATGGTGCAACACCACGGCCGATACCAATGGTTTTCGATAAATTGGAACAGCCCTAATTTAAACCTTCCCGATAACGAAATACGAGAAGAAACCCCAGGCACCAAATCAGGTACAACATGGTTATTCATGAGCTGAAGCTGCTGAACATTGACGCCCTTGTTCGCATTTCGTTGTGAAAAAACTTGAAGTGGGTCGAAAACATTATAGGTGTGTGATATGAGAAGCTACGGGATTTTCGCGCCATTACTGACACCAGAAGAAAACCATCGACCCGGTTCAGTGGCCTTCAATCGCTTCTGTCCTCACTTCAACCGCATCCTCTGAGGCAGCTTTTAGACTCACAGACAAGGTTTTGAAGCATATGCTTGAAATACTCAAAATACAGATGGAGGCGAATTCACTCTCATGCGTGGGTTCTCTCTTTCTAGTCAGGGCGAAAACTTGTATTAAGTTCGTTAGTTGCTTTAGCTGCGCAGTCGTTGCTGTTTAAGCGCGGGTCCTACTCTCAAGGTGTTCGGTTTCGAAGATGTTCATGTTTATAAACCACCTCTGTCTGGTGGGTTGGCATAGGTAGGATGGAAGGTCGGTTGATGGTTCTCATTACATCCAGTTCATGTTTATACAAAGCCTAGGAGAAAGAAAAGTGGCCCATCAGTGCTAATGGGAGAAATAGGTCACACGTGTACACCTCATGTATCATGATAGGAATGGAAACCTTAGGTGTTCCTCTCTCAACTAATCAGCAGCACAGCATGTCAGTATGTTCAAGGTGTTCAGTGAACACTCTAGATGCAAAAAAAAATTCATTTTGGACATGAGCTAAACAAAATCCAAGATTAAAATATATTGAAATGAAAAAAAAGCCAGCAATCACGTGGTGCGCCCCAACGAAGCAGAATAGTCTGAGAAGAGAGAATGTTCAAATCCCTTCATGACCTAAGGAAGGAGCGCCTCACGCGCACGCGCCGGTGATGATTCACGTAGAGGAGTATGAGGCAGACTGGGACATGAAAAAAAGTCAGCCTGGCACGTGACCCTGACCTGGCCCAAACCAGTTTAGTCCCAGGCCTCCTGAACCATTCCATGCCTCTGTTTCAATTATCATCCCACGTCGTCGTCCCCCCCCCTCCCCTCTCCCCCGACTTACTTTTGAACACACCCCAGTAGCACATAACATTGGGTCAACATTGATTAAATGCTGATTCAGCGTCCGGATGTTGATTCAATGTTTGGTGCTACTAGGGTAAGTCGTATATAGCATTTTTTTAATACTCTGTCAGGCTTCTTGCAGATCGCCACTGGTATTAGGTGACGTGATTCCATTTGATAATCCAATTCGAAGAGGATAAAAAGAAACCGAGTCAACCCATAGGCCGAGAATGACGAAACTTGAAGGCCCGAATGCCGAAATCACCTTTAGTCAATGGTCCTTTAAGAAAACATGGACCCCAATGAGAGAAAAGAGCTCTATAGAGGCACCTTTATCTCCCTTAAATGAGGTTTGTACATTCGGGCCTTAGTCTCACGACTGAGCCATACTGTAGACCAGTGGTGCCCAACCCGTGGCCTGCGGGCAAAAACTTGCCCGCGAGGCCCTAACCCGCAATAAATACCCTCAGGTTTCCTTAAGATATCTCCTACAATACTAGTAACTGCATATGGCCCACGATGGCTGTGGAAGTGAGCTATGTGGCCCCCGAGCCGAGAAGGTTGGGCAGCACCACTGCTGTAGACTTACGAAACGCTTCCGTCTCGCCTGTTTGCCAGTCATTCAAGTCAAGTGGGTGAGTACCCAGAATAATATCAAAACATTATATAAACATCAATTCTTTTCCAGCATTCATTCTCAAACTTGAATTTTTTTTCGCTCCTGGAAATGTAGAGGTCGTTATGTCCAAGAATATTCATGACAATAGGTTAATGGAATCTCACACGAACACATCATGATATGAAGTCATCCGGAGCGTATCTGCTATTTCAAGTTCCCCTTGGTTTAATTTAAAAAATCTTCAACAGAATATATTTTTATTTGGTCTTATGTGATGAGCAGGGTTGTCAGCACGGGAGAGTGATTCTCCATCGGATGTTTATCCCCTCATCCGTCTTCCTCTGCATCAACAAGTTTTTTTCCTTCTTCCTTTCCCGTTAGATATATACGGATTGGGGGAATCATTACCTGGAGAAAGGGAAATGCAAGAAGAGGATCGGAAACCTGGAGACGGACGTCGTGGATGGCGTCCTCCTTGCCGACCTCATCGAGGCCGTCAGTGAGTCCTTGCCCTATTTCATCCTGTTCTCCTTTCCCCTTTCCCTTTTCCTCCTTTTCTGTTTCCTTCTTTCCCTTTTCCTCCTTGTCTCTCCCTACCCCAGATTCAGATAGACAAAGCTAATCGTCCACGTCCTCTTCCATAGCAAATCAGAAGGTGGGTGACATCAACCGGAAACCGAAAGGACCTGCTCAGATGGTGAGTCCATTTGTCCTTCCCCGTTGTAACATTGAGCCCAAGAATATCTCCCTTTCCTACTTTCATGCCTTTGTTTTTTAAGGTCTGTTTCTCAATCATGAGTTTATGAGCGTTCTAGGCACAATATTTTTCTTCAATGTGATGTCTAATAATGGAGACAGTGCTACAGTGCGTAGTACTGGGATTGGGGGGAGAGGTAAGTACCCATGCATTGTCACGTTTTTTTTTCACGGGAGACGTGATATTCGGCGAATAAAGAGATTATGGTGCCAAATGACGATACTATCCGGCTGCAATCGATCGAATTCTTCTAAATCCCCCCGAAGCCTATAGACATACCGTGCTGTTGAGCGATTTGCCTCTGCTTCGTGCTGCAAGGGATGGGATTCGCTCCAATTCGGAGCGAGTTGCTTGGCTTCCTGCCCGCTCGTTTCCTTATTTTTTTTTTCCGTTTTTCATCCTTCTTCCACGGTTTTCACTTTCTTTTCTGCCCTCGCCTGCCCTTCTCATGCCAAATGCTGCGAATGCGACGTGACCCTGGACTTTGTCGGTACCCGGAGATGAGCCAGCGTATTAACAAATTATACAGAACAGGAGGAAGCGGTAGCGGATATTCATTCGCGAGAGATAGGGAGAGAGGGGGAGAGAACGCAATAATCGGGTCGTTGGGGGAAGACCGACACCGCACCCCGCACGTTCGAGGGGGCGTGTAGGGGAGGGGGGAAGGCGTGCACACGGCAGGGGCAGTAGCGGCTGCCTGGAGCGCTCCTTCTTCGAACTGCCAGTCAGCCTCAGCCGCTCAGTCGTACGTGAGTCATACCTCCGTCATCATGTGATCGAAACCTCTCTGCTGCCTCTGACTGCTCCTGTAACTGGACTACGTGTGTAGCATGATACGTATTCAGGTCTTGTTCCCCGCACTCTCTCCTTTCGACCATCACGCCTTGATCAGGTACGCCCCCGGCCTCCATACCCTTGTAGCTTCAAATTACATTCATGAATGAATGAACACGTCTTTATCGCTGCTACTTCCATACCGAATGGGGGTGAAAAAATAATGCTGAGGAAGGAGAGAGAACAAAACGAGGCGCGCCTACGTGCTGAATAATGTAGCAAGCGCTAATTCTGTCTTCTATGAATTTATAATGAAAGGCTTGTCGTCTGCGTCGGGGGAATTTATGCCAGAGGGTCGTGATGAAGAAAAATTGACTACCCCATATGGAAGTCTTCGTTGCTGCGCTTGCACGTTACGTGAATGACACCCCGTTCGTGTCCATCTCCATGGGTCGCGCTGAAACGTGTCGATTGGGGCCTATTTATAGCTATTTGCTGCATATCTGAGTGACAGACGTCGGGCATGTGTGAAAGAAGAAAAAAAAGCAAGAGAGGAAACCGAGATGAAGCGTCGTAAGGCTGACGGAGGGGGAGAAATGTTGGCAGGAAGGAAGGAATTTGTCAAAAATCCCCCTCCTTCGTTTCTTCGAAGCTCAGGTCTACTCCGTAAATCCATGCACAGCCTCGAGCTATTGTTTCCCCTGTCAGTCCAGATCTTCTCATTATCCGCTCACCTTTCAAGGTCTTCCCTTCTATTCCCAGCATGTCATTGCACCTGCACTCCTTCCAACGTGCATACTTGAGTAGTATTAGATCCCCGCCTTCAAGAGTTCTAAAGACAAGCGGAAAAAACTTGGAATGTTAGAGATCCAGACGAAAAAAAAACTGCTCAAGGTTCTAACGTATACTCGTGCAATGTATACAGATTACAGTTGTGGAGAGAGAAGTTGAACGTGATTCATATCCTCGCATGACAGTGAAGAAATTCAAAAGGTCAGAGGAAAGGAATATGAAAAGCGTACAGGATTGCTGCGTTTCGTGCTCACCTCACATTTACCACCGTTGTAATCGAAAAGTCTCGCCCGTAGAGAAACGCGTGTGAGACTGAAGAATTAAGATGGATGTCACGGAATCCCGGGGAAAGACGAAAAGGGAAGGGTTTTCCTCTTCCCTCCCCCCCCCCCCCTCACCATTATCTCCCTTCCTCGTGATGGGGATAGCTCGATCATCCCCGATTTCTCTTCCCCCGCCCTCTTACTGCTTGTACACCTACTGAATGCAATTCGGTCTGCTGTTCATTCTTGCGTGGAACCACCGTGCCGGTATATAGACAGCCGGGACATGTGACTCAATAGAGGGGAAGAGAAAAAAAGGAGAGAAGACACCTGTAGTAGTTCCCACCTGTGTCGTGACATGCCAAAGCAAAACTTGTTGCAGTGGCGTTGCTCTATTTATTATGACCATTACTGGTATTACACTATCCGAAGTGTTTGCGGACTGTCGGAATTTGCATGATGCTTGATTGATGTTACTGCACACAGCACATGCAATGCCGATTCCAATAATTGAAGGTTTTGGGATTGTTTTGGACCCGACGTTGCTCTGGATACCCGGATTTTCACCTCGAACTCTCGCAAGGAGAGAATGCCTCTCGTAGGATCGCGAGAATTCTTGATGTTACGATACCATATGCATCCCAGGCGTCACTTCTTATTGCATACTTGCTTTGAACTACTCCATCCTGCATGTTTGATGTCTGGTAGAGAACGTGACTCCAGGCCTCCCTGTTGGGATTTTTTTCCTTTTTTTTTACCGTAGACATTTCCCGGAACCGTGTTGCGGTTTCGGTTTTGCTCAGTTCGAAGAAGAGGGGCGAGTCGAGACCTCGATATGCCTTCACCCCAAGTACTACATGGCCTCGGTCGATATTCCAGATTCGATATATTTTGAGCCACCGCTGCACTTTTGCCCAGTCGTTACGTCGATAGAAGAAAGAAGGGAAGGACAGGATGACATCACGATCTCGAGCCATTTCCGGCCACCAAAGTCCTTCCCTTTTCCGCTCTCTCGAATCTCTCCAAGGACATTCGCTTTCTCTGTCTCAAGAAAAGCCGCAACCGTAAATTGTTCCAGGAAAGACGAGATGAGATGGGGGTTTTCGTAGGATCGACTGGAGTGAAAGGCCCGGGGGTATGATACTACTAAGACGGCGTCGAATGCGGTCGAGCTCGCCATTCACGCAAAAAGGAGTTCACGCGTATGTGGAGTGTATAATCGTCGACAGAGGAGGACGTGCCTGCCTGGTACGGAAAGACTGATAAGAAGAGATGGCATTCATCATTCATTCTGATTCTATGCCGGGCCCATTACAAGCTACTAAGTGACAAGTGTGTGCTTCCATTCGGCCATACCCCCTTTCCCAAGAGAGACTCGACTGCATTCGAAAGACTCTCCCTGAACTCTCAACCCCTCACGTGCGAGGCACAGTAAGAAGATGGGATCTAGTTCTGCTGATGCAATACGATCCTTTCCTTTATGAATACCAAATCATAACCTAAAAGCGACTGTCAGAAATGGGAAAACGAACAAAACAGTACTCCCAAATTGCGAATCTTTCTGAAACTATTAAAGTTATCAAATCTCAGGTTAAAGATCTGCTAACTGACATGAAATAGATAAGGTTCAAATGCAATACTTTAATTATGATTGAAAACTGTTTTACCAATGTGGACAACGTTGAAGATATGAAGAACGAGTGGGCGTTGAAGAACGCTCCTTTCCCCATCTGACTAGTCAGATTCCTGATAGCCAAATAACAGACTCATTTTCAAGGAAAATCATGCGTAAATTTGATTTATCAAGTATGATGCAAATTACATTTCAGAATGCAATGTTAATCATGATTTGATGTTATTCACCTGGTTTCTATATAGGTGTCCTATGTAGGCCACTCCTTACGCTGAATAACATAGCAAATATTCAACATTTTATTGTTGGCTTCAAACGGTATACCATGACTCAGTGATGAAACTATCTGATAGGTGAAGCATTTTAAGTTATTACATGCAGTTTAATAAATGCAACCGTAGTATGACCTGTGTTTTTGAGTCATTCCATATTCTACTCACGCGTTTTGTTTCTTCCAAAAGTATGGACACTAAAAGAGGGATCTGAGAGAATATCCTTTAAGTGTCCTTGCTGAATCACCCCAGACATGGAGACGGAGTCGGATTTCCTCCTCTCCCCCTATCCTTCCCCCTACCCCGATGATTCCGTGGATTTCCCCATGTGAGAATCTCAACCACAGCAGAACTCGGGAATGCGGAAGGGAAACTAAGGACCCATTCACACGGGAAACCTTCCATCCACGTGTTTCCTTCCATGTAGGAGCTTTTTCCATTTTATAGATTGCTTACCCATGCAACCGCAATGCAATCACTTCATTTCTCTCATTTTCGAGGTCTGCTGATATTGCCAATCGTTTAAGTGAAAGTAAGGGCCGTATCGTTCTTGCTCTACCGGTTCCCACGCCTCAAGCTTCCTGGATAAGTAGAACGACTACAAAGCTTTTTTTTTTGTTCGATCCGATCAAGCGATGGGGCTCGACACATGCATGCGACGAAGGGCAAAGGTCGGGAGAAAGACATGATCCAGGTCCAGTCGAGGCTTGGTAGGCAGGGAAAATGGCTCCCCAGAGCCCCAAATGAGAAATGAGAATGCAGGCACTCACACAGAAAGGATCGGAGAGTGACTGTGAGATATGAAGGACGCCACGTATATATAACCTATGTGGCAAAGTGCATCTCGTGTGGCTGGATTTTTTTTTTTTCGCTCTTCCACCCCGCGTTTTCCCTTTATTTGTGAGACTTGCACCTGGTCCCCCCCGTCGGAGGGAAGCCGGAAGCAACTCCTTACGGAAATCGTTTTTAAAGGGATCCGATCCCGTTGGAAACCCTCCAAATGCATCATCCAAGTCCTGACCTTGCACGTGTTCGATTCACCCATCGCAGGTATTCCAGTTATATGCCCTGCATGACAACGAGGGAGCTCTTTGTCGAGCCCCATTCTATTGTTTCCACGCGGGAAGAATGAGGACCACGCCTCCCATTCCGCGTCATCATCAGAGAATCCACGCGAAATTCTCATCCGATTAGGAAGTTGATCTTCATCAGAATTCTCTGAAACAAGACGAGAATGCGGAATGAGAGCGTAAAGAGGGAAGAGAGAGAGATAAGAAGAAGAAAGAAGGGAAAAAAAAGAGAAGATATAGCCTGGGGGGACGTGAAACGGGTTTGTGATTCCCACGCTCATTATCCTGTTCATCCACCTTCCCAAAAGTCTTATGCCCATGTACTCTGATTATATCATTCTCCTCCGCCTCCTTGCTATCTGGAAGTGAAAAAAATTCCTGTCATACGGTCGAGATGTATATATAGTTCGGAGAGCGAGGCTTCTCCGACTGTCAGTGTGTACGCGGAGACTGATTGACGAGGCGCACGTGGACGTGTGTGTATACAGTTGGAGAACGTGAGGGCGTGCGTGAACTTCCTGGCGTGTTTGGGCGTGACAGCGGAAGGAGTGACCCCAAAGGACATTCGAGACGGGAATCTTCGTGCCATCCTCGGCCTCCTTTTCTCTCTATCCCGATACAAACAACAACTCAAGCAGCAACAGCTCCACCTCTCCGCCGAACCTTCTCTCAACATGACTTCAAAGTGAGTCAGACAGCATTTATGTATGTGCATGCCACTAAAAGTGATGTGTCTCGCGGGAATATCAGAAGTTGTGTTCCAGAGTCGAATCTGACTGAATTCATTAAGAAAAAAATCTCACGAGAACTTTCATTAGACGAACTTGAGAGCAAGCAAAGAGATGAAGTGTTGCTTCAGTTCTTGGGAATTACTGTTCCTGTATCAAGAGTTGCGTTTGATGTAAACTTATTTGCGCCATAGTCCCCGCTTTCCTCTGCCTTCCAATCATCGATTCGCAGCGATAAATGAACAGGAGAGAGAGGTAACAACCAGGAGTGATATTTGAAGCGACCGCTGGCGTGGGAAAGTAAGCGAGGCCTCTTTGCGTCGCTTCTGAAAGTGTCTGCTTGCGCGCTCTTGGACTAGATGTCGCACAGGTGCTAAGTGCCCTTTCTGCCGTGTGGGGCGGTAGAGAGGGGGTTTGTTTAGATTGATTCTCTTCCCGCATGGAGTAGAGTGGAGAGGGGGGTGCTTGCCTGTGAAGCTCACAAAGGGGAGAGGATAGAAGGGGGGGAGAAGCATGGGCATTCACATTCACATTGCCGTTCAATGCAGCTGGTTTTCTCTTGGCCGCATCTGCTGCTGCCCTCTTCTGTGCCCTATTCCACGGTGCTGTGACTGTGCTGCCCTGCGACCATGGGCATTCCTTATCTGGTCCTCCTCCAAGCGACAGAGAACGCCGATTCATCTTCGCCTGGCCTTTTCCCATGTATCGCGTATCGTTGGGGTCTCAGATCCATTCATCATCATCCATGAACTTCCCACCTCGTGATGCTTTTCTTCCCTCTCGTTTCAGTGCGAGACGATGTGTTTGTGTGTGCGTGAAGTAGTGTTATGAGACGAAAACCGAGATGTTTAGAGAGGCAACAGTGAAATGAGCGAGGGGTTATTTGTGGCCTCGGAGAAGTGATACGCGATATCGTGCTGCTATTTGATGCTTCCTAATTTAGCTTGACCATTTACTGGTGCACTCCCTTCGATTCGACACACGCACGGAGATATCATAACAATCTAATAGCATTGTTTACGAGGGGAAAGTTCCTTGCTCGCACCTGCTGCCTTTTTTTTCATTTGTTTACTGCAATTTTCACCAGTAAACTCCGCCCTTACTGGACAGACAGACATCCCGATTGGCCGACTTCCGGGTGGATGCGGGCGATGTCTGGTCAGTTGGTGTGGGACGCGTGTGCACCACGTGCCATCTGGCATCAGTTTCTTGCTCTCATCTTCCTTTCGGGCCATCTCCTTCGCGGTCGTGTTTGGACTAGGTTGATTGGGTGTGCGGGTCACGGAGAGCCTTAATGTCGTTGAGTGCAATCAAGACCCGTGCCTCATCGCCATCCGTCGACCGTTGAACTCTCTCTTCCTTTCGTTTGCACAGCTTGTGCCTCGACCAGCCCATAAGAGACCATAGCGTCATCCTTCCTTTACCCGCCTTGTGTCGTGTGTATTCCCCTCATTCCTCAGGAAGAGATTTCTGCTCCTCTTTGTCGGCTTTAAAAGGATTTCTGTGTCATCGCTCTAGGGAGATAAGAGCCCTGAAATGTTTGTTTTCTCCTCTAAATTCGCTTTTTCCTCCTCGCGTCACATTGTGTTACAGATGCGTTGTGACTAGGGAAAAAGTGCAATTTACAGTTTGAAAAATGGGGAACAGCCACTCCGGAAGGAGAAGTCGGAGTCTTCCCTCTTCCCCCTACACTGGGAACTGCAGGTAGGCCTGCCGCCTTCCGCCTCATCAATAACTTAATGATGCCTATCTTGAAAGTCATCTCACGACAGTTGCGTGCTGTTTCATAACAGCTGGGATGATTTCTTCATTCATTGGTTCTTTGGTGAATGCTGTCGTGTACTTGCAGTCAGCTGCGCTGAGCGTTTGGGCGTTTCGACATTTCGTCTGGGAGGGTCAACTCTACAGTGTTTCCATAATGTGACTGAGAGAGAGAGGGATTGACAAGGGTGGAGTGATGAAACATGTCAATCACTCCTCAGAGAGGTTGCCTTCTCTCTTGAGTTCAATGAAAATACCCCCTTTGTCTGCAGTGGAAACCAAGGATACCCACCTTAATCACATGAGGAAGTGGTGTTATGTGCATGGATCCCAGACAATGAGATAGCATATCCACATGGGTGAATGCATGAATGAATGGGTGTGTGACGTAATACGATCCACAAGAGAGATAGGCCTCTCTCGTAGTTATTTCCTCTTCACCGACGGAAAGGGAAAGTCGGGGGTGGCAGGTTAGGTAAACTAGCAAATACTTGGAACGGAACTGAACAGTGTACCATTCCAATGACGCTGTATAACAGAGATGAGCATGGTTCTGAATATACTTTCTAGTTTGGTATTAACTCGATGAATTTCGCTTTTTTTGCGGTTTAGATTGCCGGCCCCATCGTCGACAGGAGCCGGAAGGGGACCTGGAGGAAGTGGGATCCCAGGACCTGGGACAGGGACTACGAGTGGTCGACGCTCCAGTGGGGGCGGGGGAGCATCCAGGAACATCCCCAATTTCACTCCCACTCGCACCGCCTCTCAACCAGGTCAGACGAGTTCACCAGGCAGAATTTACCGTTTCAGAATTACCACCCTTACCTAGGTGGGGGTGGTAATTCTGAAACGTCTCTAACCCTACTCCCACCAGACAAATACGTGTTGTTGACCAGGATGATTAGGCGGGTTAGAGGCCTACTTATGAGGTAAGGGTGCGTTCTTCTGACCTTGGCCATCAGCTTTACTTTTGGAGCGCGCCCCGTATGGGGAGGGGAGGGGGCCAAGGCCCCTTCACACCTTATCAGGTCCCCCCCTTCCCGCTCGCAAGTCTGAAGTGTGGAGCGCGATAAAGTGGTCATTTCTTGAAGGGGGACGCTGAAAAAAAGTTTTAAAATCCAGAGGGAGACATGCTGGAAATGTTGAAATTGGTAAAGAGTTCCAGTAATATGGATCAGGCGCGTTTTTCCTCTTGATCCTTATTAAATTTCAGGACGGTATTCTATGATGATGTTGATGTACATAAAATAAGGGGGAAAAAACCAACTGAGGGACTTTTCACTTGTAAAATGTATTGGTGAATAAAATAATACACATAGACACGAGAAACTCCGATCCTAGGTAGTTTAAAGAATAAGCTGTGGAAGCATTTGCACGTTGGGCTGGTTCGGGGTTGCTAATATGCTTGTCTATTGCTTCCCCGCTAATTTACTCCCAAATATTACCCCACAAGAGGTTAGGGTTGCCAAGTCTTCCTCGAGTCTTCCTGGAGGTTTCACTATTTGGGGACCGGTTTTGAGATTCGTGCTAACGAGTGGAGAGAGGTACAGGTGCCCCGATTCCTCCTCCCAGCTGTCCCTATTTTCAAGCCACTGTTAGATGTGATAGCCGTGGCCCGATACCTTCTTATGGACTTGAAATGAGTGCGGCGCCTCAGGACCAGGTAATAGATAATATTTGTTTCCTCTCTGAATGAAACCGGGAGAGTTGGCTATCAGGGGGGGGGGGGGGGGGGTATGGAGGAAAGAATTGAATAGCATTCCTAGGTTTGTGTAGGCAATAGTGAATCCCATTCGAGCCTGTTTCCCATCTTATTTATTATTCCTTCTTACCGACTATAATCTACCGACGATATATTTCTTCAAGAAATAAATTTTTGAGTTTAGCTCTCGTTTTTTCTTCTTAGAAACTTAGGCCTAGAATAGGTAGTTCTGATTCGTGTCCCTCTAACCATCCCTCTTCCCCTCATTGATCCCGCTCCGAATTTATCGAAGGGATAACCTGCGTACTTGCCGACAGATTTCATGCTGGTTGGTAAGGAAACTTGTGGGGAGTGAGTATACGATGAGCACTGAATGGCCTCGGACTTCTAATTGCGTTTCCAACGGATCGATCAATCACCTCTTAACCAGGTCAAAGGGAGTTTACACAGCCACATAATAGGGGGGGACATTCAGGAACGTTTCCAACTCAAACCCTTGTTCCACTGCAACCACCTCTCGACCAGGTAAAAAAAAAGTTTTGCAGTTTGATATTGGCTAACATGCACCGAATTGGTTAAACTTGAAACAAATCTGACTTCATGGTGTTACCTCAAGGGAAGCGGTTTAACTGAATTAATCTCCTTGTCGCATATGTCCGAATATGTCTGTATATTAAGTGATTAGATCAGATTATTATTAAACGGATATTGTGCGTGTGGCCCATTCTGTGGAAGCGATGGAACAACTAGGAACATCCCATCCCCCCAAAGGATTAAGTAGACGTCAGAGTACTTGCATGTGTTATTATGAAAGCGTGTATACGTGTGGGAGGGAGACACTGACACTAACAAGAGACAGTCGAACGCTGCGCCCCGGGAGGTCGGGTGGTTCATTCCTGTGCCTGCAACTCCTCATGTTTCTTCTTTTGCTTCCGTTGATCCTTGCTATCATCTCTCCTCCTCTCACCCAGTTATCGTCTTTTTTCAATACGAGAGTACCCCATCTGCAACGAGAGACCATTGGGAGAGTCTAGGAGAATGATATAGGATCTTCCTCGTCTGTATGGATGGGACATGTAAAATGCCATACGGGCGGTCTTACTAGAGAAGGAAATCCTTGAGGGCTCTCTTTGTCCAGACCAGAGGCATACGTCTTATATTGGCGTGATAGAACCACAGCCCTTAGCGGAGTCAGGTTGAGAGACCCGTTATGAAGACCTGCTCCGCATGGCAATCGCGCAGCGTTTATAACCCAAAGAACCCTCTTTCCCAATTATGGAACCCCGTGTTTATGAGAGAGGAAGAAAAAAATTGAGATCCCTGTCCTGAATATTTATAACATGTTGAATCCTCAAAGGGGATAATTCTCTCAAGGATTTATGGAGGACTCTCGCAGAGAGTCTCTCCCTCCTTGTCCTTTGAATCTCCTCTTCCTTATTTCAACTCACCTTCCACGAACTTCCACTAAGTCTGTTCTGCAACCTGCCTTCTCATACCCTCTGCTTATATAACTTTCTCTTCCATCTGCAGTGTTTCAACACGAGACGATAAAAAGAAAGTTCCCAGATCCTGCCAGGCCGTAAATGGATCATTTGCATGCTAATATAAACTAAACAAAATGAGATTGGCGCCTGTAAAGTCCAACATGCACTTGAAAAAGCTTTCAGTGTGAAAAAGGGAGAAGACTAAGTCGAGTTGAGGGGATTTTCCGCCGATTTCCTTGCCTTGATCGATGAACGGGGCAACAGGGTTGTCGAGGAACCAGATGGAATAAATGATGTGTGAGGGAAGTTTCCTTTTTGGCTTCGGTCCAAGATCAGTTTCCTTTCCCAGACCGAATGACGCCAAGTACTCATCGGGTACGAAAGCTGTACTTTCTTTTTTTTTTTTTAAGTAGGTTTTCGAGCAAGATGAGAGAGATGGTCATCATAAGCTTTCCTTGTTGTAAAAGAAGGGAAGGCGTGGGATCTCATTTAAGGATGAATAGAGAAAGAGAAGAGCGACATATTAATTAGATTCCAGAGACTGCCCTCATATTCCTTTTCCTAATGGAGATGTCTTTCCTTCAAAAGGCATGCTACTTATCAGATGGTAACCCAGAGAGGAGGAGGTTCAACAGGACCGAGTGGCTTCCATTTCAGGGAAAACTTCTCCATCATAAATGCAAACAAGACGCGACAGAAGCTTATCAATCGAGGAGAGGGAAGTCTCAGAAACAGATGCCAAAGTGACTGGGGATGAATGTGGGGGGGGGGGGGAGAAAGTTTTTAAGTCTTCCTCCGAGTTGCTCTGTGGTTTTGGAGTTTAAGTGATGTATGCAATAGGAGAAAAGTAAATACTTGAAAGATTTAGGTGATGTATTAAAGAGGTTTGGAATGGATTTGGAAGTTAGACATTGTGACTCCGCAAGCATCAACTATCACCAAACCACGGAAATTAATAAATGTTTGAGTCAATATGCCTTTTACCTTTGATTCTTCTCAAGACAGGGGAAAGTGCCGGAATTGGCTCTGAAAAATTTAGAGCAGATTGAATGTCATTCTTATGTCTTAGGGGAGGATTCATATTAATTGGCATTTCTCCTAATTTTCCTTACAATATCTTCATCTCTATGTAGGTTATTGATAGTGGGTAGTGGATCTTTTATCATTTTTCAATAGTGGGACCGGTTCTTGGCAAGGGAACAAACCTGTTGGTTTATTGGTCGAACTCAATCTCGAAATCATTGGTACATTTGATAATTTGTCTCTGTCAATAAAATCCTCACTTATCATCTGAAAAAACTCCCCCCCCCCCCTTCCCAATCCCCTGGCAATACTTCTTGAACTCTTGTGAACGGTGGAGGTTACTGGTTATCATTAAAAAAAAGCATATGCTCGTACGCCTCTTCAACAAAATAAAAATTATCCAGCCTCGGTTGCGAAAGTGGCATCCTAGACTGGCAGCACTATTGGCTGCCTGTTTCTATCACATATATAAAGCACTTGAAAGCATTGAGGAGAAACCTTTCAACTTGTAAATATAGGTAGTATAGTCTTGGATGAAAGACTTTCTCTGGGACCAATTCCAACGTACAAAGGGGATGATGAGAGTGGAATGAAGGGTAGTATTATGTCTCTGTCTTGTCATCATGGGATACGAAATGCAATAAAATGGGGATGGATTTCGTTGGGGGACAGTGCGTGAGTGATTGATGGAGGTGAGAGTGCGATTATATCCCCCTCCACTGTGCCACCATTATGGATCCGAGATCTTCCACAAAATCCCCCTTCTTTCTTACCCCTCCCATCTACCTAAATGAATCTCCCTCTCACTGATGTCTCCCTGATCCATTCCAGCACTCTCCCTTATCCAACTCCCGAAGTTTCTCTCCCACCCTCTTTATCCTTCCTTGGAGAACACTCGCTATCTCTTTCCCTCTCCATTTTCCGAAGCATTTATATTCTTGCCAGGAAACGTTGTCGAGATGCTTAGATCTGCTTCATCCATTTCCACCGGATTAATTAGGTCTGCGCCAGTCTGCATTTCCTTAATATGCCATTCCACGAAAATGTTGCAGGGTTTCTCCCAGGCAAGAGGGAAACAAAAAAGGAAAAAGCCATTAGGGGGCCATATTATTCTTTTCCCCCTCGCGGAGGAACTGAACCATCTGTGAAGGGCATGACACTCCCTCCCTCGTGCATGTTTAGAATTTCGACGTGAGATACTGCATTAAAATAGCGGATGGAGTGCTTCTTTTTCTGAGGCTTCCTTTTTTTTTTTTTTTTTTAAGACGACTTCATATAACCGGCCAATCGCAAAATAATGAGCTTTGTTGACGTTTGCCAAGTACTGGGCGTGAATAAGACTGGACAGGGGTAGAGATGGTGAAATGGGTTTCAATTTACGAGTCGTGACTTCGACAGAGAGAAAGGGTAGAGAGAGAGGACTTGCAAACTCGATCAGAAATATATGGTTACATAGATAATGAGTGATTCTATAGATCATCCTTCGTGGGTCTGTGGCCCCTAGGAAACAAGGAAATACATCTTCCGGAGTGTTTGCCGCATAACCCCCAAGTTTTCAGTGTTCGACGTGGTTCGTGATCAGCATGGTTTTGCCATGCTGGGCTCAAATAAATCGACGATAGTATCATAAATCTCATGAAATTGCGCATCTTAAGTTGAAACTTGATATGAATCCAGATCTGCCCACTTGATAATGGATAGGAGTAAGACGCATGCTTTATGCCAAGAGTAATGAATTCAAGGCTTGAGAGGTGCGCAGTTGTGCGATTCGTATCACTGGTATGGTTGAAATTATCAGAAACACCACCGTGCGCAATGTGGAATGACCATACACGATAAAGTCGCAACGCTGGTTCTCTCCAAGTGTATTCCTTGGAGTATCGAAGGAAATGTTTCCTGCTGACACTCTATCTTGAGCGAGTGTTCGATTAGGACAGCAATAAAAGAAGAAAAAAAAAAGAATTCTTGAGTGTGCCCCCCACCCCCGTCCTGTTATTACTGGGCCTCCATTTCCTTTCATCCAATCGTGCCGGGTCGACCATTGATGACCTGTAATATTGCTGTGAATTGGTATAGTAGCAGAGTAGGGCACCTTCACGTCAGCAGTGAAAGGGTGTTCCAAGGGAGTTTGGAGTGACGTCATGGAATGTTGGTGGAATGAGGGTTAAAGCGTCAGGAGACATACATCAATGACGTCGCTCCTAAATTCCATTGGAATTTACTCTAGGTTTTTATTTCCAATGAAGTGTGCATTGTAGGTGAACTATAAGTTTTCCCGATATGTATTTTTCAGTTTCTGGGCTCCTCGAGAAAGAGAGCCTCTATCAGGAGATATTCAGAATTCCCTTGTCTCAATGACTTGCTCAAACTGCAGGGAGAATGAAGGAAAAGCGGACCTCTTGAAAAATAACCTGAGAAGTCCGACTTGACTGGTATAAGAAAGGCCACGATGGTTTCCTGTAAATAATGCAGTGTTGACCGCATGGGGAGAACCTATGGTTCACCTACAATCTAATATGGCGCTAGTTAAACTTTCTTTATAGTGGTTGCGAGGCGTTTTTTCACTGAATTCACCGTTTCCACATCCGTTGGGTGCTGGGGCACTTGAATGCTATCATCGCCAAAAAAAAAAACTGGTAGCCATTGAAAAAAAAATTTTTAAGCTCATTTATCGCGCACGGTGAGACACTAATAGGGGAAGACTGCGAATCGTTCCGAATGCCCTTTCGCCTGATGCCCAAGCACGACCATGGTTGCGGGGGTTTTGGGCATTGGCTTTATTACCAGCTTCGGGTGGTCATTGAAGAGGTCATTCCTTTTATTATGGAGGAAGGGAAGGAGAGGAAATTATTGAGGATGTTGCATGACCGAAGCGCCAACGTGATGGATGGAAAATCCATCGCACATTTCCCCAGCTGTTGGAAAGAAAGAAGGAAAAGGAAAATGCAAGACCTTTTATAGAGGCCATTTTTCTTTATCCCCCCATGGAATGACCCCGTGCTTATATTTATATCCCGTATGCAGGGGAGAAGGAGGAAACTATACCTCCCATGGTGGAGTGATATACTAGATTGGATAAAGAGTTTCCTGCTCGAGAATGGATCCCCTAACCATACTCCACCATTGATTTTTTTTTTTCCCTTTACCGTTACCCGTCTTTCTCCTGCTATCAAGGACGCTGAAATGAATCAGCTGATAACGTGGTCGGCCCAGGTGTTACACGGGGCCGGTCTCGATAGCGTTCATTACTCATGTGTTTATCTCGTGTCTCCGTGAACTTGTTTGAACATTTTGATTGCTGGCAAGTTGTCATAGTTACATCTTTGGACAACAATGCCCTACTGTCAGAATGGGAAGGAAATGAATATTTTTGTCTGAGAGTAGGGTAAGAATTTATCACCCAAGAAGCGTCGCGGGAGAGAGTGAAGGTGACATTTCCCTCCCAGTATATTGTTTTATTTCCCTCCGGGACCGCAAGGAACTCGTCGAAAGTCGACGACGTGAAAGTTTGTGTGGGCTGTACAGGATTCACGAAGTGTGGAGAGTTGCGGTAGTCAGATTTGCTGCTCGGGCAACTGTGAAACGCACATGGAATGACGCAGGACAAGAAAAATCGGCTGTCGGAACAATTTTACCGTGTGAAAGCTGATGCATGTATTCAAACCCGGTGTTGTGATGAGGCCACCATCGTATCATAGTGGAAATATAAGCCACCGCGAACAGAAACCCCGAACAAACTCCAGGAATTGAAATGCGGCACACTTCGGGAGATTTACTTCGTTCTCTGGGAACGCATAAATGTAGAATGTTCTGTTGCAACTTGAGACCATCCGCATATTCAGTTTGGTCTAACACCCAGTTATCCGCTTCGTGCGTCACGCCACGTGCGTTCTAAAAGTCTCTGTACAGCAGAAGTAACTTTTTATTTTAATTTTAACAACCTGCGCATTTGAGGAACGAATTTCAATTTCTTGGCTCGCTATCTCAACGATTGTTGGGCTAATGTTCCTACAATACCTATCAAAAATAAGTTTGACTTTATTCGAAACGCCAATTAGCTTCAGAAGATATTGAATATTTGAATATCAGCGTGTTATTTTTTTTCTGTAAAATATAAAAATAGATGGCAGGTGGATTTTGGAAGTCCTGTCCGAAGGAAATCAGTAGTACTTTTACAATTGTAGTAATTGTCTGCGGTGTCGCTTTTCAAGAAGACGGGATGGAAATCCTTCGTGGACCATTAGGAACTCAAGAGACAAGGATGAAGTGCTTGCCTGAATGGACGCCTATCTCATTAAGAAGGAAGAGAAGATGAACACTCATCATCAACATTCCTTGGCTCCTTCACCAATCACCCATTTTAGTCCCTGTGATGCGTGGAAGGAACGAGGCCTCGGCACTCGTGATATGATGGTCGAAGAAAGAAAGAGACCCTGCGTGAGCTTTCAATGCGCAATGCATTGAGACTCACTTTATCGAAAATCACCGACTGGTGCTAGAGAATTCTATTCAGATGTTCCAATAATACGATATGACACGATTATAGCTCTATCATCTATTGGAAGACTAGTAATCTTTCTACAAGTACATTTCCTTTGACGATTCTCATTGTCCTTTAAAATCTAAAATAATTGCAAAATTGAATATTCCAATGTATATTTCTGTAGTTTCATGCAATTATTTGACCTAGTCAAATACAGAACATTTACGAGGGCCACTCAATAAGTTATCTACCTGAATATGAAAGGGATGAGCATCAGGCCTGTGCCTGCTGTGATGTCTCGACAGGTCTCGTGAGTGCCCCACCACTATACCAGCTCAGTGGCTCAAGTCCGTTCAAAGTGGTAGCGCATTAGATTTCTTTTCCTGAGTTTGTGTCATGGATTTGACGAAAGTTGAACATCGTTCAGTGATCAAATTCCTCACCAAAGAAGGGAAAGCACCTAAGGAGATTCATGAACGTATGTCTAACGTTTACGGTGTGTCTTCGCCTTCTTATTACCAAATTAAATTTTGGAGCAAGCAGTTTAAGTGGGGAAGAGAGTCAATCGAAGATGACCAAAGGTCGGGGCGCCCTGTGGAGGTTTCTGATCAAGAAACGTGTGACAAATTGGAGAGTGCGATACTGGAGGATCGTCGCACCAAAGTCTCTGCTTTAGCTCATGAACTGGGGATTTCAGAGGGCACAGTGATTCACATTATTCGTGAAAAATTACACATGTCCAAAGTCAGTTCTCGATGGGTCCCAAGAATGCTGACTCCAGCTCAGAAGAAGAACAGATCTGACATCTGCAAGGAAAACTTGGAGTTTTCTAAACAAATCGGGGAAACTTTTTTTCCCAGAATAGTAACTGGTGATGAAACTTGGGTTCATCACTGGGATCCCGAAACCAAGCAGGAGTCCATGCAGTGGAAGCACAAGGGATCGCCAACGCCTCGCAAATTTCGTGTTCAGAAATCTGCAGGAAAGATTATGGCCACTGTGTTTTGGGACAGCGAGGGACTACTGCTGCTTGAGTTCATGCCAGACGAGTGTACAATCACTGGCGATTCCTATGCTACCACCATGAAAAATTTACATGATGCCATCAAGGAAAAACAGGAAAGTTGTCAGGGGGTGTCCTTCTTCTCCATGACAACGCGCCCGTCCACAAATCATGGAAAGTTCAGGCAGCAGTGAGGGAGTGTGGCTTTCAGGAGCTCAACCATCCTCCCTACAGCCCGGATCTGGCTCCTAGTGACTATTTTCTGTTCAGACACTTGAAGAAATTTTTGCAGGGAAAAAGATTTTCATGCAATGAAGAGCTGAAAGTTGCCGTTTCTGATTGGTTTGATGGACAAGAAGTTGACTTCTATTCCCAGGGAATAAAATCCTTGGAATCAAAGTGGAATAAGTGTGTTGAGTTAAAAGGTGACTACATTGAAAAATAAAGTGTTATTTTCCCCCTCGGATGTTTCTTTCTTATTCAGGTAGATAACTTATTGAGTGACCCTCGTATGTAAATTGGACAAATTTTAGGGACATAGGAGGGTACAAGAAGAAAGTAAGGACTGTATGAAGGTGCGCTAGATGTTGAATTATGTGACCTTGAGTTATATATAAGCTAAACCGGTTGATGAGATCTGATGACATTTTTGTCACCTGCCCATCAATTTCTCCCTTCCCCCTCCACGCGATCCTCATGGCCGAGGCCATCTCATCTGCGCATCACGCTTACCCCATCTCTTTCTCTTCATAAGCTGCATGCGTGCAAGACTCGGTTGCAAGGACTGTGCATGCGAATAGGAAGAAATACATAATGCCGTCACGCTTCGTAAACATTCTTCTTCCTGTAATCGGGCTGTATTCTAAGGGGGGTATCTGGTTTCTCTCGACCTCGCTTGACCCCGACGAAACATCTGGCCTCAATTAGCACTAGCAGACTAAGTAGAACACGTGTAGTGGGGTAGGACTGTATACAACGTCTGTACGTCGACAACGTGTAAAACAATATCCATGCACGGATGTCAGAATTTGTGCTTCTTTCTCCTAGGATCAGCTGGGATGAAAGCAGGACTGGGTTCAGCAGAGAGCTCCAGATCAGCGAGTCCTTCTGGTCAAGGTCAACCTGTCTCCTTCATCCCCACGCCCAGGTCATCTGCTCCAAAACCCCCCTCCAGGTGGGCCTTCAAAATATAAGTGAAAGGCGTTTTGTACTGTCGTTTGTAGAGGACTGATGATGCGGGAAGGGCATTTGGGGTGAATCGAAACGATATGCCCGCGAGGGAAATGCCATTGTCCTCGTATGTCAAATCCTACCCTGGTGTGAAAGCCCTGTGTGCGGCTTGGCTGTAGCTATGACTTCTCAGATTTCTTCTCTCTCTCCCCCCTCCCCACGTCTCCTCTGTAAAGGGAGGAGTTGGAGAGGGCCTGGGAAGTTTGTGCAGTTGACAGGGCCGTGCACGTGAAAAAAAGGCAGGTGTTTTTAAGGGGGAGGGACCCTTGTTTACATTTACGACTAAATTCTCGCATGAGCAGGGGCTCTCATTTCCTCCTGCTATGTGAGGGACAAAGGATTTTTTGACTCCTCCAAGTTCCTTTGTTATGACCCATTTGCACGAACTGGTCGACATTTCAGCCCACCTCCGACATTTACCCTCTGAGGGCGAGGCTTAGTAGCCGCAATGTGGGGAAGCCAAAATAGGAAGGTATGATTGGGTGTGGAGAATGTAGATGGCTAATTTTTTCCAAATGTATGCGATCGTGATCCCAGACCAGAGTTACCTAGGGCTCGATATTAGGGACTGCAGTTCTTAAACTGTTTTTCCAAGACGCCCTACTGTGACTTCATGGGGATTTTGCTCGATTTCTTTATGCATTTGACGCTGAAATCTTCATCGATAGAGAAAACCGAAAACCACCCACTCCCAAAAGAGTGGAAGGGGACTGGAAAACCTGCGCACACACATACACACGTTCTAGTAATGCGCGTTGAACTTCAAAACAGTCGAGGCGAGAAGTCACTCCTCGCTATCTTTGAGAAACACTCTCGGACTCTTGAGTAAGCGATAGGCAGAGAATGATGGATCCAACCCCGGCTACTGCTTTCATTATAATTGACCATTATGTCTTGCTGTGGGATCCCCCCTGTCATCCCCTCCAGCGTTCACTTGCGACATATTGAATCTATATTTCGCGATCATTTCCGAAACCATCCTCTTCCGTATAGCCATCGTGGATGATTGTGTCGAGCATGACTCAACTGGGAAACAGAGGGTAGTTTGATAGCTGGTGCGCGGAGCTCGTCTCTTGCCACGGCCCCTCACGCACATTTACGCCAATACAAGATCTTCGTCAAATGAAGAATTCTGGCTTGGGCGTGAGCCGTTGAGGAAAGCAAAGCAGCCCTTGGTCTTGGTCGCAGTCTGTTTGTGGTTCTGTTCTCACGCAGGCAGTCAAACGCATCTGTTATTTTTTCTTCTTCTGTTACTTTATTGTCCTATACCAAATGTGAATGTTTCCTCGCATACCCTCAGCTGTTCTATGAGAAGATCTGGCAAAACAGGGAACGCCCCAACAAATGAAAAATTGTCATCTCAAAAGCTCATCACAGTGTTGACCAATGACCGAAGTCTTTAGGACAAAGCTGCAGGGGCGTCAGTCTTCACGTGAAACTCCACTGCCAATTTCTTTAGTGGTTTCTTTTTTAAATGTTATTACTACGGTGACTTGTGAGCGAAAACGTTAAGGCGTAGGCCTATCATAAGGTCTACAGGGCAGTTTCGTACCAGGAACCTAGATGTCCAGGTGAGGATTCCTGTGAAGTTCTATAGGACATGACCAGGGCAACACGGGCTCACATATTCCCTCTATCCCCCCATTTCCGCGTCCCCCATTGCCCATAAGCAGGGACATATCTGTGACCCCCATCTTCCTAAAGTAGGAAGGAGTAGGGCGGCAACAAACGTTTTCACCCCTTCATAAATTGGGTATTCCTCAAGACCTCATGTCTAGACCTGGAGTCAAACATGTTCAAGCTCTTGAGCCAACCCTATTTGAGTTTGCTTAATTTAAGAAAGGCAATTTTTATATCTGCCTTTTAGCACTTTGGACCCTTTCACACTCTGTCTTTCCCAAGTTCTGCCACCTTTTTTTCCCTGGCAAGTGAATATGTATAGTCTTTGTAGTAGAGTGCGATTTGAGATACAAATAATTTAAAGGTCTTATGTAGGAGTCCTATGCAATATTAAAGATGCCAATTATATTTCCAAGTTGGAATATTTGTAGATTTTTGTCTCATTTTCCTGGCCTTGGCTTGATCCTCCATCCTGCAAAATCTCAGATGTACCACTTACCACAGGTTTAAATTAGGTCTGCTAGGAAAGGAGTTGTGTTCATAATTGGTTGTTTTTTCATATATCAGGACTCTTCAGGGACAGTCAAGTGTGGGTCGTTCTTCACTGCGTCTCCCTTCCAACAATCAATATGCCAGGGATACTCATGCTGCTGCTGTCTCAACTTCTGCAAATGTTTCTCCACGTCTCACCAAGGGCTCCATGCTGGACAGATTTAATGTGTTCAACAAAGAGAGACAAGAGAAGGGGAAAGGTGAGTTTTGTGAAGTTTGGCAGGTCTTGATGGAAGATTATGATAGTGTAAAGAGTTATTTTTCACCTTTCATGAGTTTCATGAATAAAGTCAAATGTGGAAGTTGCAATTAAGCTTACCCATATGTAAAGGAAGCTTTCAATATGAATGAGTGCTTTCACAGTTTGGCCATATATTGTTTCTTAGTTGTATACTTCTCAGAGGAAACTCCATCTTGATCATGTCTAATTCTACCCTCCCCCCCATTGCCAAGTTGAATTTGCTCTCAAGGGAGATAGATAGCCAGCACATAATGAAACCTTTGACCTTTCATGTGTATTAATGCTGGTGTTCGAATAGTACAGTGAAGAAGGATGTTTTCTCATGAATTCTTAGCTATCAAAGATTGCACAAAGCAGCCACTCTGGTCTTATTGAAGATGATGAGTCCTCATCAAGAATTCTTACTCCATTCATTATTCTTGGATAAAGTTGGAGTACCTCAAATCAGAATACCTTCTAATTTTTTCTTAAAATATTAAGATGAATATGCAAAATTTATTTAGGTTCAAGGTTGACCAAGTTAGTTTTTGACCTTGACCATCAGAGTGTATGTTTGTTTTTCTAGGTGTACTTATGATACCCATATCAGTAGATATTCTCAGGAATTGTGGACATGTGACATGGAACAGCAATGTGGTGCCATTCAGCTGTGTGTGATGCATAATTTGCCTGAAGTTTTTATTTTAAAAAAAGCTTCCCTCTAGGCATGATTTCTTAATTTTTTGCTACAATGACTTCCATGTAATTTTTACTGTCATATTTAGTTTGTGTTATATGCTCTGAGGCACTCTAATGGTATCAAGATATCCATCTTTACTAAAAGTGATGATTGTCTTCTGTATCTATGCTACTGGATCCAAGAGGTAGGTATAATATTTATTTTTCTTTTTGTAGGTCAAGGGATGAGGGGTTCAAAAAGAACTTCTAGTTCCAGTGGAGTGAGTTCTGCAAGGTCTGAGCAGAGTGATTCCTCAGCCAGCACTGGGTGGGTCCAGCTCACACTTACACTGACATCCCATCTCTCTCTTTTCCCCTCTCCCTTTCCTTACCTTCCATCTAGTAAAATGATACTGTTTAAAAAGGTATGTCTCTGCAGAATAGGGCATGGGGGTAGATAATGAGGATAGGAACTGAGCTGTATTGTTTTTCTCTGTTTCCCAATACTTTTGGGAAAATCTTGTGGCTGAAGCTGTGTTCCCATAAACTAAGAAGACATATAAGGTTGAAAAGTGGAAAGGAGGTTATAAATCAATGGGTCTGAAAAATTGCCTCAGTTTCTTGAAAGTCTGCAAAAAACTGAATGAAAATGGTCAAATTTCTTCAGCTTCTTACAAATGAAGTTAAATTTGTGGATGGTTGTGTATCATGAGGTTGTGTCAATACTGTAATCAGAGGGGCTAGTGTTCTGGTAGTTTTTGTCTTGACTCTAATGAACCTGGTTGGACGGCTAAGAACTAATAATGCTCTGAAAAAGAGATTTTTGTTTGGGAATGAAGTAGTTGAAAACACATTTACAAACATCTAACACTTCTATGCAAGAGGCTTCCTGATCCCCATTTTCTTTTATAATAAAGAAAAGCTTCATAAGAAGTAAGCTCAGCAAACAGAATGCATTCATTCAATTTGGAATCCTGCAGGAATGGTGGATTGACACTAGGGAACTCAAGTCAGATGGGAGTGGTAATGCAGGAGGTTCCACCTCCTGTCCCAGAGCATGGAAGGACAGCCCTGCGAACTCTCAGCTCCAAGCTGAAGGGTGGATCACCAAAGATGGGATCTCCAAAGATGAGACGCAAGGATGAAGCCAAAGGGTCACCTAAGAGTTCACATGCCCATCGTTCCCGCATCCCTGACTCCCAGCGACAAGACCAAGACATCCCTGAAGCAAGGAAGCCACCTCCTCCAGAACCTAAGAAGGCAAAGAGAGCTGATGACTTGGGAGCATCTCGACTTCCTGTCTTGGGTCAAGGCATGATCCCAAAACCCACTGCTGCTGTCAAGGGTACATCTAAGATCATTGAAGACAAGGTCATCAAGGCCAACCTTAACACTTCTGCAACAAGTAAACACTTCAACAAGGTTTGTTTCCTTCACTTTCTGCTCCTCATGCTTCTTGACACTTTAAATGGATTTTTTTCATTGTTTTTTTTGTTGCATTCCATTTACCTGTGAGGCATTATATTTTCACTCCTTTTTCAGGAGTACCAGTAGAACAGATTTACACCAAAATACTTTAGATCACTTTCAGGGCACAGTTGTTGTTTTCATTCAAAATGACCATACTCTTGGGCAAGATCAATTAGCCTTCAACTTTACTTTTTAAATTTTACTTCAAATATCAGGTTAATTGGTGGAACTGCTTGCATCATTCTGACTGCTTGTACATTCACATTCAGGACATGTATGGATAATTGTATGAAACATATGTCTTGCATATTATTATAGCATGAGTTGAAATTTTATGCTTCTAGATTATAGGTCCATGCTTTGCCACAAACAGGCCAAGAATGGTTCATATATTGTTTGAATGGATGATTGAATTTAGAGTTCATACAGGTGTTTCTGAGGTATGGTTCCAATGTTGTGAAGTGGATACCTTTACCATAAGGCAATTGAGAGGGGAAGTTATAGTCTTGTTCAGGACCTCAAATATAGAAGTATTTTAACTAATAAAGCCTGTTCTGACCCTGCTCTTATGATGCCTTTGAGTCTGTAGCAGTGGTTGAGATTCACATTTCCACTATTCCATCTGCCAGAGGTGGAAAAGTTCTTTTGCTTCCTAGTAACCATGGTTTACCTTCCCAGTTTCTTGGTCACTGCCATTGCTTCTCCCTTCCTTGCCTTCCCAATTGGTTGTTACCCTTCCCGGTAACCTGGTTACCAGGTTACAGAACTTTATCCATCTCTGCTGTCAGCTTAAGGATAAGCATCCCTGGTGTTTTATTTCTAGTGGTTCTTTGTCATTATCCTTTGAGGAATGAGATTTTGATTCCAACTGTGATTCTAGAACTTGTTTTATTGATGAATTTAGCAGGTGGTGACCCATGTTGGAGGGGCCAAGAGCATTCGGTTGTCACCAACAAATTCAGAGCCAAATGTGACCCAGGCAAATGAGGTGAAGCAAGGGCATGACAAGGATAAAGGAGTTAGTTCCTTGCCCAGGCAGCTTGCTCGACCCAAGGAACCTGAGACTGCTTCTTCCAATGTTGCCTTGGTTACCCCTATGAGGCCATCATCAGCTGCATCATCTCAGAAACCTCCTTCATCATCTTTGGTTTCTCATGAAGATCTGCTACCTGTCTCTCAGCCAGAGGATGTACCTGGTGAAAAGGTTTGTTGAGAGCCATTAGTTTGGTATAGCAGTAGTTATTGACCCTGATAATTGCATGTATCTTGGACTTCTAGGATGAAAAACTATGGAAAAGACATGGAAGTACCACATTTCTCTTGGATTTTATGTTCCCTTCTTGATTTCTTAATTGTTACATCAATCAGGTCTCATTTGCTAATATGCAGAATCTCTCTGTTCCTTCATGTCACTGATGAAGACAAAGAAAGGTTTTCATTGACATTAATTTTCATTTTCCTCTCCTATAAAGAAATCAAATAGACTGTATGAGAAAGATGAGAGGCCTGATGGTTTTCATATGCTTGTCCTTGTGTTCATGCTTATAGCACCCACCAAAGTTTCTTCAATGCTGTTCTTGTTGATCATAGGTTTTGAACGTTTTTTTTTAAAAAAGCATCAGAATTATTTTAATAACTACCATGCATTGATTGCTACATGATGCTTCCAATTGGCAATTATATTTGCTCAGGTACAAGTGATGCAATTGTATGCACTGAATTTTTTTTTCAGAAGGTGGTGACAGGAGAGAAGGAAGGAGCAGATGAAGAGGAAGAAGCATTGAACAATATCCAACCCATGCAACCTCTCTTGAGAGCTTCTCAATATGGCTATCTCCGTGGACTTGGTCTCATCTCACCTCTTAAAAATGGTATGCTGCTTGTTGGTATGGAGTGTCTATGATATGCAATCACAGTACCCAAATTTTTAGGTGTAGATATATATAAGCATGTAGAAGATATCAGGCCAAAAGCCCATATCATTGAAAATATAACTGAAACCATTTTCGAGTTATCTGTACAATAACAAGCTTGTACTCCTACTTGAGTTTTTTTTTTTTTACTGTTGGCAAACAAGGAGGAGTAAGTTCAGAAGGATGGTTCATTTTCCAAATATGAATCATTGGGAGCCAATGATTAGTTGAACCCATTTAAGTAGTGTATTGTATGTGGGTCATGTCAGATGATAGTGTTGGAGTGCTAAATGAAAAATAAGTGGGGAGCTGAGAAAAAGAACAAAGGGGGTGCTGTAAAGAGACTTCACTGCCTGCAGAAATACAGTGTTTGTGAAGTAATGTATTACTGGTACCCAATTTGCTCGTAGCAAATTAGATAGTTTGCATTCACTTGTGCTGGAGGGGAGTGATGATATGTCTGCTGCAATGGATGGATTGTGTCTGATTGTTTTTTGTCCCTGTGTCACATGCCAACATGAATCAGTAAGAGTTATTTCTTCAATTTGATGTGCCTTGTGAAGTGAACTCTCAACAATAATGTGTGAGCTCTTTGAGAAATTCTGAAAGGGTGTGTCCCAGAGGTTTATCAACATAAACATAGGGGAATTGCAGTTACAGTAGAACGCCGATTATCCGAACTAATTGGGACCGGGGGTGGTTCGGATAACCTATTTTTTTCGGATAACCGAACACTCCCATGGAAAGGTTGCGTTAAAGAAGTTAGTGCATAGAATACAATATACAGTAATAAAAAAGACTGGGGCAGTTCGGATAATTGGCGTTTTGGATAATCGGCGTTCGGATAATCGGCGTTCTACTGTACAGCTAAGTGCTTGTGTTCAGGTAGAATGTGTAATTATAGTATTGTTTTCAAATAACTGCCAGGGGTGAATTTTCATAGGATCTTAATGAAATTTTGATGGTCATTCCAGAATTCAAATCCCTTTTCAATGGTAAATAAGTTTCAGCTGCAACACTTGTATGCTGCTTTCTATTTGACTAATTTAGGATATTATTTTGTTAATTAGTACTTTGTTTGTCTTATGCAGTTGTAATTCACCTCTATGCATCTTGAAAAAGGGGAGCCTGAGCCTCTTGATTCCTGGGGGGAGGGAGGGGAGAGGGGGAAGCTGTGTTAAACTTCTTAACCCTTTGACTGTTATAACACAGGGGGATGGCTGGTATGTTTTTGTATAAAAACTGGCCCTGCTTATTTAAAAACAATAGTTTATGTAAGATAATATCATATCATGATCACTATTGAAGACAGCAGTTACATGCATAAATAGCTGTGAAGTGACCTAGAAACAGTGAGTGTTCTGAGTCCAAGAACATACCCATGCTACCACTGCATAAGCCCGAGTATGTACTCGGGATAATGGCCAAAGGGTTAATGTTTTCACAGGGTTCAACATTTATGTGAGCCTGAGAGGTGGAGGTTCTTGTGACACACATAGTCTTCTGTATTGGAAGACTGCTGTTTAATAAAAGTCTGCAAGAGGGTCAGTGGGGACATATATTTCTTCATAAGTAGGAGGGTCATGGATTTGCTCCATCAGGGAAATGATTAGTTGGGGGATTTTGATTGATTGGCAGAAGTTGGATCTTGAGGACATGACAGGCAGGGATGATTGGGAGCCATGATTATATTTTATTTTTATGGATAACTCATTAGACTACTGACCAGCAACCCATGGACCTGTTGTGAACCACATGTTGAGTAGCCCTGCTCTATGCAAAATCATCTCCGACAAGGATGTGACCTCTTTGGTTTTTTTGCCTTTACATGGTCATATGGGTGAATCTAGTTCAATACCAATATTGCCTGGATCAATCTCAAAGCATGCAAGACTAAAAAATCTTGCAGGAACCTATGCAACTGCCATTCCCTGTATAGACCAAATGAAAAAAAAAAATTATTTTAACATCTTAAGTCCCATACCCATCATATAACAGATATAAGCCATAGCAAATTTAAATTCCTGGGAACAAACATTAATCTTTGGTCATTCATTGCAATTTTGACCTTGTGATGCTGAGTAATATTTCATTTTTGAACAGGCCCTTACACACTGACAGCAATGTCCTGCAAGAATCAGCATAACATAAATGTTTTTTTTTTTCAGTTATTCATGACAAATTTCTAGTTTTCATTTACATTCACTGAAGGAATCAAACATGCAAATTTATTTCAATTTTCAGTATACCAAGCTGCACATTTACTGAACTATTCTTTATAGTATGGGTACCTGATTGCTCTTATCTTATCTTGCCCCAAGAGTGCACCTTTTAGAGTAACTAGTACAAAACTATGTATGCAGAAAATCTGCCTGTCAAGCATTGGACTGACCTAAGCTGAACAAATACAAGGCCTGTACTCACTTCTCCACTCAGGATTGTGTATTTCTTTAGTGCACCTGTGATTAAACAAGTGTTGAAAGAACTGAACAGTAATAAGAAAACACTTTTTTATTGCAGGTATTGAATATGCGCTTATCCCTGAATTGGAGATGTGTTTGTGACTAAGTTTCTTTATTGCATGTCTAGGTGGGAGTCAACAAGTATATGCAGCTTCTCATGTATCTAGTCCTGGAGCAGCTGGTGCCCTTCGATCCTTCCAGCAATCTCCTGACACTGCATCAGGTAGGCCTCTGCATTTTCTTTCCACCATACTGTCTTTTTCTCCTCTTTTTCAGAAATTGAATTTCTAGAGAAAGTGAGAATTGTATATTAAAAGCCTATGTCTGAAGAAAATATTAAACTGTATTTTGCTTAGATATATACAGGGTGGTGCAAAACCTTTTGCTTGGGGGCCCCAGAAAAAAACTGAAAGCAGCACTAATAATAAAATAACTGCATCAAATTGAAAGTAATTCATTTCTGGATTCAATAACATATTAATAGTTCATGTGCCTGCCATTCACCTGACATGGCCTGCAAACACGATGGGTGTGATCAGAGCAGGTTTTCGAAGAGATCTGTCTCGTACTCAAGGTCTCTTTGAAATAAGGCTTTTGAAGAGACTTCAAAAACCTGCTCTGATCATACCCATTGCATTTGCAGGCCATATGTCAAGTGAATGGTGGGCACACAAACTATTAAGGTCATTGGATCGGGAAATGAATTACTTTCAGTTTGATGCAGTGACTTCATTTGTGCTGCATTCGGTTTTCTGGGACCCCCTAGCAAAAGGTTTTGCATCACCCCATACAATGATTTTTCTGTGACTGTGTACCTCACTGTTTTTCCTGTGAATAAGTTCTTCATTTTCATTTTAAAATTTTCCTATGATGAGGAATTCATGCTAACATTTTGTCATTTTTTTTGCTGAATTTGTAACAAATTTAAAATGCAAAAATGGATTAAAGAATGTTGAAATTGTTGCAAAGTGAATATTTACTAAGTAATGTTATAGAAAATATGAGATTGTACCTTATGGATGTATTAATCACCCTGTCTGATGCAGCACTTTTCCAAGCATTGATACTCTTTAGAAAATCTTGTATATTAAGGCATAACACATCATTGAGGCAATGCTGATAAATGGTTTGGCTTGCTTAGGTTACATGTCAGATGGAGACCTGTTGTGTGGAGCAGGGATAGGTCATGATGTATCATTTGAGGACCACTTGGATGGATACATGTCAGAGGGCGGTGCAGGTCTTTATGGCCGCAAGCCTCCTGTTCTTGCCCAGGGGAGAGGAGGACGATCACTTCCTCTCCCTTCAACTGATGACAGGTAAGACAATCGATAATGTGACACTCTTCCACCTCCCTTCCTTCCTTCATTTCTAAAGTGGCAGTGTATCCATGAGCACCACACCCTTTGTTTGATGGTTAGTTGTCCAGTTATTCCCAACCAGTTTGAATTTTGGTGAACTGTACACCAAAGCAGACTTTTTTATCCCACAAATTTTAAATTTGCATATATCTCAGCAGTTGAAGAGGGATGTTGATAAATAATACCAGGGTGGGGCCTTTCCTTGCCCCTCCACTTCTTCAGTAACACCATGATTATATGCTTCTTGATTCATGTTTGAACAAAGAGTACTAGGTGAAGAAATGAATTAGGATAGTTGAGATTCAGAATGTGATTGTGTGAATTTGATGAATAAGGTGATGATAATGATGACCAATAATGCATTATGGACAGGTCTTGACTGTGACATAGACACAATGAGCTTCATGAATGCTCCCAAACAAAGTTAAATAGCAGCATTGATGTATTGTTTTGGACTTGACAGCTTCATTAGGGAAAAGAAACATGGGCCCCACAGTGACAGGTACAGGTATAGTGATACTTGAATAGTCCTATTACATTCATAAGGAATGACTCTAATAGGGTCACTGCTTAGCTGTTCTTGTGAATGAGGATGGAATGTTTTGAGTGCTTGTAGCTTCATTTTGTTTCAGTTATGCTTCCATTCTCTGCACAATGCATATAAATGAGAGGATCTTGATCTATTTGGTTCTGTTACACTTTTCACTTCATTTGCTGCTTGTTCAGAGCTTCAGATTCTTCTGCAAAGATGGATGGCTTGTTAATTAAGTTCATTTTTATTTTTACAGAGATGGTTTAGAAAATCACACCTAAGTTGCTTTTTTTGCTTCTTTATTTCTGTGTTGCTGGAATGTAGCATGGAGAAGGAGAAGGCTGTAATTCCTCCTCCTCTTCCTCCTCATGCTCCCCTCATCCCCCTCTCCAATGGTCTAAGGAAACTCCAACGGTGAGTCTCCCCTCTGAAGGAAAATACTCAATCTATCATCATTCTGCCTAAGGGTGTTCATTACTTCACTCAGAGAACTTCCTGAAATTCACATGCCTATACAGTTTGACACAGAAGTCTTTTGTGGATTTCCAGTCATTTATTCTCAAACTGATGATAGTACAGTTCTGCATACTGTCAATTTTGCTTGAAATGCTAAAGTTTTTTCATGAAAAACCATTGTACTACTCTGACAAGTTATCTCAGCTTAACCCCAAAGATCATACCATATTTGCCACATCTAGACTATATTTAACCCTTTCGTGCATGAATTTTTAAAGCAAAACAAAAATATGCCATTTATGGTTTAATGTTTAAGGAGGTACTCTGCTGTAGTAGTCGAATGTTCTACTGCTAGAAAGCATCACTGAACAGATTATGTGCCCTTGAGTTAACTGCACACACCAAAGGTTTTGAGGTGTGAGTACCATGGCTAAAAACTCGTAATTGTCAGCAAAAATTTTGCTGTCCACTACAGTGGACACCATGCACGAAAGGGTTAACAAAGCCCTTTGGCAAATTTATTTTGTAATCACAGCAAAAACTACTTCAATCCCCCTTCCAAATACTGCTAAGCTTGGAGCATGCCCTTTCACATAAACAAGTTGCTTGACATGTCCCCACACAAATAAATCCATGGATCTGGTGACCTAACATTGTATTCAACTGCTGCTGCAGTGCAGGTAAGTCCAGAAGTGCCAAAAATGTTATGATCTTTGAAGTGGCCATGTTGAGCTGATTTAATTTGTCAGAGAAGCTTGATGGCTTGTGATTTCTACTTTGAGTTTTCATGTAATGTCCTCTCCAGCACTGTGGAATCGCAAGAGTATCACTTGTAGGATAGCAAAAACAAGATAGACCTATGTCTTGGCATAAGGTTTTGCTCCTGTATATCTTCATGAGACTTGGAAATACCTTCTCAAGAGAAGAATGGATTGTTGCTTAATACATATCTGTGAATTGTGTTACATTATGACAATGATGAGAGAATTCTAGTGCTTGATTTGTTTTGCTTTTAAGATGTAATGCTAACAAGGAAAAGAAAAGTAGCAAGTAGTGTTGAGGGAGTGGAAGGCAGTCCTTCATTACCAGGCTCTTTTTTTTAAGTTGGAGAGAGCACTGTTGGGGTGACCTCATATAAGTATTGTATGGTGTGACAGATTTGTGGACTTTGATAATGAAATCAAGCATAGTATTTTATTTCCTGGGATTACTAAGTGGACATAAATCCACTGTTCCAAGGCTTGAAAATTAAGTTCATGACCAGCACTTATGAATGATGACTGATTTCCTTTAGTAGCTATAGGTGATACTAATCCTACATTATGCCTCCTTGAATTGACATTTCATGATGAAATTAGTTTATTCTCCTGAGTTTCTCTTAGGTTTTATTTTTCACAAATTATTATAGTTGTACAATTTTGCACTTCTATTTTTACGCATTTAATTTAATTTCATGAAGTCTTGGTGCTTTCTAAGATCTGAGCATGCTTAATCATATAAATACTATTTATTTAAAAAAAAAAAGTAGGGCTGTACCGATGTATCGGCTAACACTGGTATCGCCCGCCGGTGTTGCACTATCGGCACCATCGGCCTATGGGAACAGTGCCGGTGCCTGTGCCCAAAGAACGGGCAATGCAAAAAAAAAATTTCGTGAGGGTGTGAACGCGGCTAGGCGTCGGCCCTCCTGTCTCACTGAAAGCCACTCTCTCCCAGACAAAAATATCGATCGGATTTTGTTACAGCCGTATTATAGGAACCGGCGGAGGAAAGTAGCGGTAAAGAACGGGAAAGCATTGCATCTCCGTTTACGTTTTACGCTTTTGCAAGGGATGTGTCGCTAAGTGCATTCAACTGCAGCGATGGGTAGCAAGCTAACCACTGGCAGCCTTATAGAGAGACAGACAGGCTGGACAGGACCAAAAGTGGTCACTATCGTTTCAAAGAGGCCTGCTGATAAGGATCACATGGTTTCCAATAAGGCCTATTTGAATTTATAGGCGATTTCTTCTACAGGCCACAATTGGCACCGGCACCGGTACCGGCCGATGGTTATGAGAAAAAATCGGCCCACGGGCCAAATGTGGCCACTGGTACAGCCCTAATAAAAAGCATTATCATATAATTATGTAATTGGATTTGGAATTTGATGGATAGGATTCACTGCATACTTCCACTTCCCATTCCCCAACTCCAGTTCCTGCCAACAATAGGGGTTTTTAAAAGTAAGTTAATGAAGGAAAATTGAAATGACTCATGAGATCAATGCATGTTCAGCCAAGTTTAAAGATTTTTGGAGAAAATGGTCAGTCTATGTGAGGTTTTCTTATGTTTTTGTGCTACTGGCTTCATCCAGCAATCCTTCCTGTTTCTGAGATTGCTTAGATGTATCTAGCAGAGACAACTTCATTGAATCTGAATACCCCTAAAGTTGTCTTGTATGGGGCTGGACCCATCTTCTAGTCAGATGGGGGACTCGTCAATCCTTTTCTTAAACTGCTCCTTCAGTGCTAGAACAACTCCTGTCTTTATTAGAGAAGAGTGACTTCCTTTTCCCTTCTATATCTTTTATTGGTTTTTGTGCATGACAATTTGACTCAAATCTGATGATTGTCAAGATTAGATAGAGGAACACAGAGAGATTATGGACCCTTCCCTTCTAATTTGACATTTCATTATGCCTAATAATTCTCTTTCTACTCCCTTAATGTGCTCTCTTAAGTGTATTGATTAATTCTTATTCTATGCTCATCTAAGTTTAGAGGAAATCTGTAATGCATACACACACATTCCAATATAACAGAAGCAAGCTCAGCTTCAGTATTTTGATTGCATGCAATCCAGATATGATTCCATGACTGCTCCAACATTTGTGTAAATATTTAGAGGTATCAGTATAGTGCATTGGGGATTCCAGGGTGATTTCATTTTTTATCACAAATCGTGTCACTTGGACTGCTTTGTGAGACTTTTTTCCAATTTTCTGTTTCACTTTCAAACATCTTGTATTCATGTCATGTGCTTCCAAAGCTCAAAAGGGAACCATTTTGTGATTTGCTGGTGTGACTCTTTGTGATTCCATTCACATTCTTTCTTACAACTTTCTATGAAACCACCTCATTTCATCATGAATGGCAGGATATAAGAAATTGTAGATCACCATCTACTTGCTATATGTAAGATCGTGTGAATTTTGGGAAACCCATTTAATCTTTCATGTCACCAGCATGAAATTTCAAAATGAATTCTTTTGATTGCAAAACCGCCACAGAAAAAAAACCCTGATAATAATTATAGCCTTTGGTTGTATTTGGCATTGTTGGCACCTGCATTGGTGTGGGGGTGAGGTTGCAGGTGCTTCTCTTGTCCATGGGATTCCATTATAGAAAATGTCACATGAAGATGTGATCGAGAACGATGAATGGGAGTCCTGGGAATGATAGGATCTCCTGCCTCTCACTCTCTGTATGAGAGATGAGAGAAAAGCAACAATTCCTCTGATGTCTCTATCTCTTCGGCTGCTCTCTTCTATCCTTATCTGATAGCATTAAAGATAATCCCTCTGTCTTCAGCTGCCCTAAAATGCATCGATATGATTCCACAGTTCTGAGATCAACCATTCTACTCTGAGAGTGTTTAGCATTGGGTTATGCATTTTTCATCACGCCCTCATAAACGATGAGCATGTATACACAGAGCTCAGGGCCTGTCATGTGGTAGGAGTTTGTTCCCGGGACTGGTGCGTGGGCAGATCATGCAAGATCCTTTCTTGCCTCAGGGGATCTTTTTATGCATAAACATGACCTTGCCTGATGACTCAAAAGGATAAGGCACTATTACTTCACTTTCACTTCCCTTTACGTCAATTAAGAACTGCACTTTTCATTTTGAGATCTTGAGGAAAGCAACACGAGGCTCACAACATTGCCTTCTTTCCTCAGATGAGTCTGCAAGGTTCCTAAGGCCATCTCAGAATAATTTATCTAGGTCCTCTCCCCATGTGGAAGATATGATTATCGCCATCGCATGCCTCGTTTCCATTCCTCTGAGAGGAGAAATGAAATAATCCTCCCTCTTTTTCTTTCCTGTTCTACGGAAGGAAAAGAAATATAGAAAAGCCTCGAGGGAAAATTAAGAGCTTTCTATACCTCACCGCCCATCATCAATATCCATTCCCTGATGGGAATTTTCAATAGGCCACGCCGGGGACTGAGAGAAATTCAGAGAAAGTCCCTGAGGGGACGGAGTTGTGTAAGATGAGATGAAGAATCGTCTGGAGAATCCCTTCATTACGGTCGGGTGTGGACGACTAGTCTTTCCTTGCGTGGGGATGCGCTCAATCTCTCTCACGCTTTTCCGGTTTTTTCCCCCCCCCCCCCTCCCACTCATCCTCATTTTGGAGTACCTGGAATGGCCTTAACAGGTGACACCAGAAAGGAGAATGAGGGTTGTGTAAGCTATGACACACACCCATCCTCCCTGTGAGCCCCAAGCTGGGCAATTCAACTGGTCTCAATTATTGAGGCTCTCCGTACACCCGCTTCCAGTGCTAGGGTGCAAGTACGTGCAAGTGTAAGGGGAAACCCCCATGCCTTGCATAGAGACAGTGCCCAGTGCAGCAAGTTTTCCCTCCCGCGTTCGTCGATCGATGATCCTACCCCCCTCCATTTCACCCCCTCTCCCTCTCCCTTTTCCCCTCGTGTGAGATTGTCTCATTCCATCCCGTCCGGAAGTGCTCACATTCAATCGATACTCCGGGGTTATGTTCCTTTCGTAGCTGGCTTGGGACTTCTGTTACCATGTGTTTGTGTCATTCGATGGAGGAAAGAGGGAATTCATAAACAGTCGCCCTCCCTTATCTTCATTCTGATTCAGCTCGACGTCGCGGTTCATGGAGGGCGTGCCTCCTCCCCCTTCTTTCCCCTCCTGCATTTTGTCGGACGAGGGCGAAAGATGGGCGTGGAAAGAGAGAGGGAGAGGTGTTTCCGTGGATGATTTCCCAGGACGCGAGGTCAGAGGAGCATGGGCAATGGTCTGGCTGCTAGCTGGCTGGCACGCGCCCGCACGGTCTCTTCCTCGGTCTTCATAACGGGCTGCATCGCTTTTCCCTTCGATCGGTTCGGGGGGAGGAACGAGAGGGCAGGGAATCCCTCCGCCCAGTCCTTCTCCACATCCAACCGGGGACTCGCTCTGTTGGGGTGTTCTACACCAGTGCGCTGGTGGTAGAACGTCCGTCTTCCACCAGTGCAGTGGATAGGTCTTCCGTTATCTGTGCTTCCTATCACACGTGGTCTTTCGTCAGCATTTCGTCCTTCACCCTTTCTTTTGTGTTCGGAATAGGGACACGTGGTCCCCAGCGGCTGTCGTGTGGCCCATCCCACTGTCAATAATGCTGCACCTACCTTTCCGGGTGACTGTGTGGAAACCCTATTTACTGCAGAACAACATGAAATATTAATGATATTGTGCCAGAGACAGTGTATACTTACGTTCCCTCATCGGCTATCATCTGTCGTACAGTGTAGCATTTCCACTCCCCATCACGCCATCGTGTTTTAAACGAGAGAAACGGAGAGGAGACGCTGGATAGTATCTGTGTCCACGTGAAAGGAAGAGACGGGAAGTCCGATAGAGAGCCCGTGAGGGGAAGAGGGGGGGACAAGGGACAGGGCAGGTGCGTCTCATGGAACCTATGTTGTTTGTAGTTAAACAATGACCCATCTATCCCCTCTTATTGGTCCGTTCTTCCTCCGCGGGCGAGTATACCACGCCCAGCTCAATCCTAAAGAAAGAATTCAGCCATTAGTAGTATGGGTCTGGTGTAGCCTTGGGCTTCACGATTCTCAATGAGTGGATCATGATGGGTGATCGATTTTCCTGATGGATCCCCTCTCCATCTGAGAGAACTGGTGTCAGTTATCGAGGGATCGCGTGAACCTCGCCCCTAAGTGAGCCTCGTTATGCTACCTCATGCAGATTCCGTTTTTGCCTCAGTCCTCTTGCGTTCCATTCCAAGCTTGCGACACAGGACCTGCGTTTCGTCTTTGTTGCCCTTATCACCCGATCAGAGATGGAAATCAGTGAGGGGAGGGGAAAGGCCAGCTATTCTGATTCGTGACTGTTTTCACTTGCATGAATGACCCTTTTCCGTCCTTCCCAGATGATTGTCGTAGGTTCAGTTTAGTAGCAGTCTATGTCGTAGTCAGGAAAGGAAAACTATGTATAAATACCAGAAATTCAGCGGCTATTACTTGCAGAAAAGGCATCGCCGAAAGCATGGCAGGTGAGTGCTTTGCTTTGTTCTTTAGGATGCCCCATTTATTCTAACTGAAATTTTTTTTTTTACCCTCTTCGACTTTGGAACAGAATGGTGACCGACTAGTAAATGTGTGATTATTTTGTGTACTTGCAGCTTAGATGAAACGAGTTCGTTATCCAGCGGAGTATCCGATGCCCTCGCTTATACGTCCACTGATGACAATCTTACTTCGTCATCAGTTGCTTCCGAGCCCAATCCTTACCTTAGCTTCAAGGTATTTTCTCGCCTCTTTCCCATCTGAGTAGGAAGATAGAGGAGTGTGGAATTGAATTTTTTTTTGTTCCCGGATAAAAATGACAGAGGTCATCGAGAGAGGGAGGGAATGATGGGGATGGGGTCCAGTACAAGGTCGTCTCCCCCAGAGCTCACTCCAAAAAGACTGACAGCTCCCAACAAACTGACACTTCTGCCTTCAGGCAAGTTATTCCATGTCATGGTAACAACGATATCATGTGATATTAAATAACATCATCATAACGAAATCATCCTTAACGAGTAGTACTTAGGGAAAGTTGACTTAAATTTACGAGGCACAAATGTTGTTTTAACGATGCTTAATATGCACCAATGCATCCACAACAAACTCTGGCCTTACGTAATGCAAATTTGAGAGAACGTGTACCTGAAAATTCCGGTAGCGCAATGGCAAAATATATGTTCAATTGCCCAACGTCTTACCTGTATAATGATCTCATTTCAGTAAGCAAGGCAGCCAGTGGAAGAAAGTCAGCCTCGGAGCAGAGAGAGGAGATCCTAGCCAGGATTATCCTTCCATGGAAGCAAAGAAGAAATCTGGTAAGTACCTGATGGATGGCACTTTTAAGTGACCCTATAAAGAGATGGAAATTGGGATAGTGTGCTCTCATGAGCTGCTTTTGGCTTATTGGTTGATGTACTTTCAGGGAAAGGCGAGAAGACCGTGATGAAGACATCTCAGGGATCCCAGACGGTGAAGGTGGGAGTGGGGGATGTGAAGAGGATCCCTCATCCTCAGATTCTGCATGCCAAGGGATCAAGCCTGGGCTTTCATCAACCGCGTCCAGCCAGCGCAGGAGAAGCCGAGTCCTCGTCTACGCGTCCCAAGACTGCCGCTGTGACGGGAATTCCTCGCACACCCGAGGAGAAACCTCGAATGAAACTCAAAGTGTCCGGAAGCACCCAGACCCAGATTCATCAAACCGTGGAACTTCCATCGTCCACTGAGAACTGGAAGCCCAGGACGTTCTCCATGAGTCCCAGTGTGGCTGCGCAGTTGTCACAGAACGTGCGGGAACGCATCCTCCAGTCTTCTAATTGGAACAGCAAGACCCTGAGTCATACGGGGGAGTATCTTTATGTATCGGGATCTCAGCGGAGTCCAAGGATGGCCAGGCCCACTGATGGATCCCTGAGTGATTCCACTTATATGAACTATGCTGAACTTCGAGACCTGAGGTCAGCCACAGGAAGTCCATATTCCTGGGGACGCTTCAGCGGTGGCTATCCTGGCTCCATGGCCAGCTCCCAACTGAGGAAAATTGGAGGTAAGATGATTGCCTCTCTTTCAACCATATCCATTGTTCATCACCAGGACTACTCAGAACCCTTAACTACTGGTTACTGTATTGAGTAGTCATGGTACTCCATTGGGAAGATATACTCCACTGGATTTGCTATTCTTGGATTTGTGTTTGCAATTCAATTTATTGCTCTCAATAGATCTGACAATAGGACAGTGATTCTCGTAATTCCAAGTATGATACTTAAAAGAGTGACCATATGCTACAAAACGTTTGGAAATATAATTGCTCTGATGATTACTTGGGAAATATCATTCTGCCTTTCCCTTGTTCAAGCAGGAAGCCTGACAGAGGGAGAGTCAATGGAGTCCCTGAGTTCAGCAGCTTCATACCAGGTGGGAGGAATTCAGATGCAGAGTCAAGCTGGGCGCTCAGGTCTCACACAAGCTCGGCTTCTCTTGCACCAGAATCAGCAAGATTCCCCTGCTCCTGGAAATGTCTCACCACGTCTCAATCGCTCCTCCTCTGCCAGGTGCGTGCATAGCAAATCTCTATTTATTTTCTTATTTTGAATTCAGATGATTCCATGATACATGTATAGTCATCATTAGATGTAGAACATAGCTCATATTAGGGGTCGTGCCAGTATCATTCATTTTGGCTAATTGAGCTTGCATCATGACTTGTACCATAGTGAGAAAGTATTTCCAGGTTTGGCTGTAGATTGCCAAATGCTGTCTTCTCAAGAGTTTCAAAAGTTGTATGAAATGAAGTTCAGAAACCTTTTTTTGATTTTGAATTTTTGCAGCATTGTGAGGACTTTCCCGAGGTACAATCTGTCGGCCTGCTCCTAAGATCATGCATCTGTATATGTAGTGTTGCTGATTGAGTTTTTCTTATTGAGCTTCAGAGTTTTTCATTGTTGTGAGCAGCAATGCTGATAGTAGATGGTAGATGCCAAGTTTACTTATTTTTGCTTCATACTTCAGTTGCACTTCTAAAACCAGTAGTCCCTGTGTTGCTGTTGTTTGATCACATGCTAAATGCTTGGATGCTTTGATGCACCACTCTGACTCTGTTTTTCATGAGCACTTTTAATGAAACTATTTCTTGATATGGAAATGGTATTATCCAGGTCCAGTAAGTCAGAGAAGCAATATCCAATAGTGGGAGGTGAGGAACTGTTGGCTCGAGCCAACGGAGGTCGATACTCTTTCTCTTCCATTGGATCTCATCATGCCTCTCAACCTGCTTCACCTACTCCTTCCAACAAGTCAGTACCTGCTCTCTATACAACTATATGAATTTGATAAAACTACTAGGAATTCTTTATAGATTAGGCCTTTCTCTAATCAATTTCATTTTCCTTGCAAGAAGTGCATGGATGAAACCATGAAAGAACTTATGCTGTTTGCCTATTACTCACAACTCCTCATTATTCAAGGTATGTTTTCATGGTCCATTAACTGTGCTCATTCTCTTTCTAGATCTGGGTTCATTCTGAGTCCTATCATGTCTGTTGGTGCTCAGTCTCCATATGCTGTTTTGTCAAGAACTTCCTCACTACCACAGGAGGAAGAAGGTATGTCTCATTATTTTAATTTCTAATTTCCTCTATTTTTAAAACCTTTTTTTTTTAATACTATAGTAGGACCCATTTCTTTCATTGTCGATGACTCTCCCTGATCTTGAGAATTTTTTCAGTGATTTAAATAGGAAGAAACCTTGCATTTCCATGCCATACTCTCTTTAACAACAATGAATATTGTGCCAGATGGAAGCTGTGTCTCTGCTGTGCAGAGTGCCTCTAATCTTCACATGTTTCAGTTTGTAATGAGGAAGAGTTTTCATGTTGTATTTGCAGTACATGGATCCCACTTGAGTCTCCTGTCTGGGGGATCATCCTTGTATAGCTCCCAGGAAGAGCGACAAGCTGCAGAAATTCGCAAATTGCGCAAGGAACTCGTGGATGCCCAGCAGAAAGTTCATACACTCACTTCTCAACTCTCCACTAATGTGAGTTCCCTCCCACCAATTTATTGAAGGCACTTCATGCTATAGGATCCAGAAATATTCACTTCATTATGGGAGCTCAGTATAATCCATTTGTTTTGTACAATGAGCTCCAATTACAAGGAAGTCCATTTCACATGTTGCAGTTTTTCTTGTATCATGGTAGAAGCAAAATAAAATTTTGACTAGCATTTTAAATGGAATAGAAAGTCTAAGTGGTACTAAAAAAAAAAAAGCAAAGGTGTGCTTCTACACTCAGGACTTAACTTTTGTTGTGTGCATGCTTCTTTCTGTACAACACATTTTGCTCTACTCTCTGGGTCTTGACTGAGCAGAAGGAATCATATGACTGGCTTAACTAGTTTTTGCTCAAACTGAGATGATTGCCATAATAATTGATGCTGGTGTAGACCTCTGTGATTAATTCTACTGTATATATACATATCCTCCAAGTTCTAGCCTAGCTAACTGTCATAGTTAACTGTCAGGGATGACATTATGAACAACAATAGTGAATTTGAGTTGATTGGAAGTCCTAAAGATAAATTCTGTGTGAGGAGGTTGTGCAGCCCACATCCTCTGGAGAAGTTTGAGGTTATCAATGTACCCCAAGAATGGGCTAAAAACTTTAAAGTAAGTTTTTTGCCCGAATGTTCACACTGTAGGAGAATACTCTATTATCTGTAGAGAGGCACCTCTAACAACATGAACCTTTCCATAATTTCTCTGGCATTTTGTATTTTTCTGGAAAAAAAGCTCTTCTACAATGTAAACATTTCTAAAGAAGTACTGCAAAGCAGTAAGGGAAATTACTGAATCAAGGTTTGGTCATATTGAAATTGAATTTTCCCATTACAAGGATGTGCAATTCATCGTGTCATTCATCTTGAATATTTAATTAGGACTCAAGAAACTAGTCACTGATTTAGTCAAAGCACAAAACAGTAGCATTGCTGACTGACCACTGATGCAAAGTCAGACAATGCTGATGGATGATTTGGAGTTGATGTGATGAGAGTGAGATTCAATTTTGATTGCATTTGAACCGCTTTGAGATTGAAGCAAACAGACTAAATTATTCAAAGGATTTGAGACCCAAATACCATATTTTATATGGTATTTTTGAATCACTGAATGCTAGGCTTTTGGAGGAAAATGTGATATCGAAAACTATTGAAGTTGTGTCACATTTTTTTTTGCTAAAGTGGCAATTTCAGTACTTGGGGCATCTTCTAGGCTTGAGTTCCATGTTGAAATTCAACAACTGTAAAATGCATAAGGATGCAATCCTGAACCATATATATAATCTAGATTACAAGATTTCTGAGGTTTTTATGGTAACAGCGTAGACTTATAAATAACGTTTGCTCCAAATATTTATGGTTTCCTGTTTCACCTATGCTTTCGAAGTATATCGGAATAGAATGACGATGGCTCAGAGAAGTACAGTTGGCTCTCGTTGTAACGAAGTACGCTTTAGCGAAAAACACCATTTAACGAAAAATTTATGAACATTTGATTGGTCTCAGCATCTCCCTGTAAAAATGATTAAACGTTGTAACGAAATACGATATTACGAAATATACCTAATGACGATGTAAATTTCCTGTACGGATCGCCAAAAATAAGTTTTTATAACGAAATCGCACAATTTGCATGCCAGTTCTGTTCAATACCAAGCCGATAATGGCGCGAGAACATGGTTTTAATTGTAGTGGGATACGTATTATACGTTCATGCATGCGCAGACAGAGAATCAAGTATTCGATTGGATTTTCAGCTGGAAGTTGCTCATTTGAACCGAAGCGAAGCCAGATGGAACTAGCAGTCGACTATATTGCTACAGCCCACCCGTGTACCTATTTCCCTTTAAGTCACCAATTTGCCAACATTGACATTCAGCTTTCCCACTTGCGGACGAGTAATCGCAAAATGGAGGCGCAGCCAAACTGATATCTCCATTAGTGCATTAAATTACTCCAAAGCAGAATGTTATCCTTGGACAAGACTGCCATGTATCCAAAATCCGGATGCGAGAAGTGCATGGACGGTCCCGACATCTCGAGGAAGCCTGGAATAGTAGAGTTCTCTCTGCATAGCATAGATGACAGGATTGGTCTCGCAAATCAGTCCAGAGCTGGTGATCCCATACCGGTTCCAGCTGCTCCTGGATGCTTGATGAAATAGATCTGATAGGTAGAGGAAGAACTTGAAAGAAGGTCATGGATTATAAATGAGGGCTCAGATAGACTTGCGGTAGGAGATGTATCCTGCCATCTCCCTCCGTAACGGTTTTTCTCACTGATTCTTTGGATACTCAAGGTGCTTCCTCTTTTAGCCGCCCACTCTATACCGTCTGTTTGGAAAGGCATGTTACTCCACGTGGAAGTCTCACGAAGCCGATGTTTGGATGGAAGGGTTGACATGACCTCATCCACTCCGACTCTATGGAATAATCGTATGAGCGACAGAGATTTCCCATTAGGATCTCTCAAGGTCCCTTGAATGACATTCCCTTTCAGTCTCCTGTCTTGCGAGTCTCGATAATGGGAGGAATTTAAAATCGCATCAGGATTCGCGATGCTAGTGCGGGCAATGGCATTCGTCATTCTTCGACCCTTTCTCTATTTCCCTTCAGGACCAGGACCTTTATCTCTCCCGCCTTCTACATAAATCTCTCTCTCTCTCTCTCTCTCTCTCTCTCCCTTCCCCTTTCGATATCAAAGGGACGTGGCGGATCCATGCATCATCCGAGTGAGTTAATATGATGAATATTCCCGGAGCTTGTCTTCCCCCTGGCGATGAAGCCCAGCTTCCATCCCTGTGAAGGACCATGCGTAATAGGTATGGATAAAAGGTAGGCAGGGATTCTTGATCCCTGAACCCAAGGAGTACGAGGTTTGGGATGCCCATTCTGATGACACCTTGCACTTCACTGTCCTATAGCCTCACTTATTGGGGGAAACTGTTCGAGGGATGGACTGGGATGCTATCATGCTTGCTCTTGTGGAAGAGGATGAAGGTCCTTTTTTTTTAAGGGGCTTTCCTTCGGCCCATGATTGAGTCGTGACAGAAATCGCCCGGGAAACAAAGCACTCTCTCTATCTCGCACTTCCATCTCTCTCAAGTGCCAGAATTCGTGATGGAGGGAGAGTAAGAGAGAGAGAGGGAAATCTGGGCTGAGTTTCAGCTTCCCATTGTTCTCTTGTATATTACACATGCATGCCGACCTCCGTGCGTTGCCACAGGAAACAGTTATGGGAGATCCACCATTTCTTTCTCTTTTTTTGTTCGCCCTTCTTCAAGGCGCGTGCTTCCGTTCGTGGAACTTGGAAATAGAGACAGAGAGATAGAGAGAGACAGAACCAGAGAGAACGGGGGTTCCCCCCTCGAATTTCCCTCCAATTAGCGATGGCGTGAATCACCATCCTTGCAGCCACGCGTTTTCGCTCGGCTGATTCCCACCATTGCCATATATTCACTGGGTGCCCCAAAAAGAAAGACAAGCAAAGCCAGGTTTAGTATCGAGCCTCCGAGTATATCGTCATACCTGATGTACACTATGTAATTGGGAATTAAAGAGTAAAATTGGAAAGAGGAGGATGCGTGGAGATGGTGTGCAGCCGATGAAGTAGTTGGTAGTTGGCACGGAGAGACGGTCATCCTCTCGCATTTCTTAAGAGTTACGTTCGCATTGCCGGAATTCTTGCTGGTGTCATATGTTTGCAAGCCGAACGAAAAAAATATCATTTTTAACGATGTGGACATTTTCCGTCAGAGTGGTGAGCAACAGAGGGAAGATAATTGACCTAACCTCAAGAAATGCGAAGATCGGGCAGTTTTTATAATGAAAAATATAAAGTAAAAATAATACTGTCATATAAACAGTTTTCCGATTCCGCACACCTGTGTCAGGGCAGAAGCGGGTAGAAGCTCAATTCCAAGTCACGACCTCTTCACATGATAAGATGCACATATTTTTGGACCACCCTGGACCAGGGAATAATGCCTTTTTTCTTTTCCTCTCCTAATACGGCGAAGTAAATGGCAGATGCGACTGGTAAATGAGTGTAATTCTCTCTGCGTCGCCTCGGGGGCTGCTTCGCCATTGTCAGGTGACAATGACCGCTGGCTCTGGCAATGGGGAAATCACTTCGCTATTTCTGTTGATTCGGCCTTGCATTTCCTGACTGACAGCGGAATAAGGGAAGGAACCCCTGAATGATCCCTATGACATCTCCGACTCTATGTGGGCGTGGTTTCTGGGGACAGTATCATCCTAAACATACATATACGGGCTTAGACGTCAATGGGTTAATGTTGGTTCATATATTCTGATACATCACTTCCTGTTTCATGAATAGCTGACGGACGGAAGATCGCGTTTCAGCCCTGTCCTTGTATTTCGAAGTCATGGCGGATGAATCTCGATATCTATCATAGCTCGCTATTGACGGTTAGAGGGGAAGAATAGAAAGGAGGGGAGGGGGAAAAAAATCACCCAGGTAAATCCTTAACGAGGGGGCTTCTTCATGATGTTGAATACTGGCAATCACCGGCTTGTCGAGAGTCTGGGTGTACAGCGTAGAGTAATGTAGTATAAGTAAAAGGAAGGAAAGAAAGAAAGGTTTGGGGTGTATTTAGTGTGAGGTTGAGGATGAAGATTCAAGTCACGTCCCCTGACTGACTCCTCCTCTTCCCCTGCCTGGCTCCCTTCGCATCCCCCGTCAGTTGTTCTCGGCCCTTCAACGCGTCTAGGTCTGGGTGTGTGGGTGTGTGTAGGTGTGTGCATGTGTGAGAGAGATCCATCCACGGGTGTTATCATCCATCCTCCCTTTGTACTTCATCGCCCGCCCGCCTTTTTCGTGATGGGGTTTGCGTACCCATGGCCGGAAAAATCTACAAAGGGAAATTTGTCAAAAAGTCAGGGAAATAGGGGAATCTGCGTCATTGTTCCGCGATGGAAGAGGAGGTATTGGGCGATGATATGGGGAAGGTAGATTGCAAACACGAAAACACAAGTTATAGATCAAGAAAATCGGATTCGTAACTTTTTTTTTTGGAAACTTGAAACCTAAAATGGTGCGTGCTGAAGAGGATGTATTGATGCGTGACTGCCCAGCCTGCTATAGAGATAATTTTGGTTGAAGGCCTGTTTCCACTATTATTGTATAATGATTAAGTATGGATCATTCTCTGAAGATCATGATGGGAGCAGGCACTTGCTGATTGTCAAGACTTGCAGACAGTTTACTTATTTACATTGAGGTGCATGATTTAGCTCCAAAGATCATTCCTGGGACAATGGAGGTTTAGCATCATTAATTCGACTGCAGAGCCATCTGGGCCCTCTTGGTTTCATTTGCCCGCAGGATTTACCTCACTCCTTTCATCTGACAACTTTGACGTCTTTCAATATTAGGTGGCTCTCAGTGTTATTTTGTTATTCGATGGACTCGATGAAGTGGGATTCTAGTACGAAGTTTCACTTGAAATTACTGACGATCTCCTCTATCGGCCTGGTCGGGGACATTGGCACTGCGTTCAGGAGATATTCCTCACTCACAACTCCCAGCAGCAGATCCACAGATGTGGTACAGGGATAAACCAAGTGTACCTGGTCGAAATTGATTGCTTGATAATGGCGTTGTAATGGGGGGAGCACGAGGGACAGGCCAAGGTTTGCTTAGTCACGACCCGTGATGAAGCATGACACTCGGGACTCCACCACGTGTATGTATACATATCTACATAAGCCGATTGGAAGAAAAGCTGCGTCTTGTCGCCTTGGGGAGACTTTTCACACATTCCTACGTGAAACGGCATGGGCTTGGTGAAACGGGGCAAATACATAGGAAAGCGAATATTATGAACAAGTATGAAACCCAAGAATAGAGTCAATGATAGGAATCATGGCAAAGGTATGCAGGAAGATGAGAGAGAGCGAGAGCGCATAGCATTAGCACATAAATATGTGTATGTGTGGGTGAAGAAGAGATTAAATCCCCCTCGTAGAAAGAACGTTGTGGGTGGATGTGGATATGCTTGATGTAATTTGCACGTGTTGATAGGTCACCATCCGTTCCAATACGAGGTGAAATGCGTGAAGAATAATGGCACCGTTCGTTTATTCCCGTAGTCTAACGTGAACAATCAGCTCTATCTATGAAATGGAGTCAAATGCTCGTAGGCCTCCTAAAAGTGTAATTATCGCAATAATTATTGTGACGGAGCATTGTCAATCGTCAATGGCTATCCGCTACCTCCCCTGAGGCTGCCATCATTATTCGGATCAGGAAGATAGGAAGCGGAAATGGAAACCCCATCGGGCATCCGCACGAATCTTTCACTCAGGATGAGGGTTATATTTTGTTGTTTCACTCAGACTTTTCCTTATAAAGAGGCCCTTCTAGTGTTTCAGGGGGAATGGCGAAGAAGTATTTTCGCTAGCTCGTGAGTGCTTCTAGCCATTCTTCTGAGATAACCATCTTTTCTTCCCCTGCGTAAGTCTAGACTCTTAAAATATGCTTTCTACGCCACATGATGGATCGCCCTCAGCTAAAACACTCCTCTTCTACCTCACTCAAAAAAAAAAGCCTGAAAAGTTTTTCACTCTGGTCTTGCCAGAATGTACTCCATACTGTGAAGGGGTGGGTGATTGGAGTCACATGGCTGGGCAATCGTTTCATGCTCCATTTGGATTCCTACGCCCGCAGCGACATTGGAGGGAGGTATCTCCGTAGTCGAAGCCTGTTTTTGAAGGTCAACGGGGGAATGACAAAATAAATTCTCACAACTGAGTGCAACGTGGTAGGGCCCCCATTCAGAGCCTCCAGGAAGCTCAGCCTGATTTATTGCAGTCTTCCCCTGTATCTGAGAAAAGGGAAATAAACAGAGAAGTCGGCCCTGTGCCCTTTGAGTTTGAGTGAGGGGATCTGTGAGTCATGCTGTTATAGGCCTATTGAGAGACGAGGGATTGGGGTCATGGAAGAGGTCGGCAGTTGTACTTGTAGGAAGGAGCCAGTCCCCTTAACGTCACGAAAGGCATTCCTCAGGTATAATTGGAAGGTAGCCGAACAGCATTCCGAAGAGAGACGTGAAGTGACCTCTTTCATCTCGTCTTTCCAGTGCAAGGTACTATGTACGTTCGTAATCATGGAAGCAGGAGAGGGAAGTGATATCCCTATTGTGAGGTGACAGGAAGATGTAGCCACATTGCAGTCGAGGAGGAATGAACGGGGCCTATCCTGGGGCACCTGGCCCCATCCAGCGACCTCTCTCCTGCACGGATGTCTCCACGGCGTCACCTTACTCGTATGTGTGTGCACCGACCAGGAAAGACGTGGTGGGACTGGGAAGTGTAGGGAATAGCAGTAGTTATCGGTTGGATAGGATTCAGTTCCAACCGATGGAGACTGTATGGGAGGAAAGAGTTTGCCTTCGTCCTCGGAAACAGTTGCCCTGGTGGGAGATTGCCACCCGGAGGAACAAATATAGAAGCTGCCCTCTCTTCCAAGAGGTATATACATTGCGCATTATGCCATACTCCAGGGGGGCGGGGGGATTTCATGGTCTGTTATTAATAGCCAAATTTTATGTGACCCCCGCCGGCCCCATCGCGGTAATCTCTCAACAGCGAAACGTTAAACGGGACTGCACTAATGCACAGGGTCTATACACCGAGTGTATAGTGTTATATAATCTATCATGTCTCTCAAATGAATGACTGAATCCTATGACAAGCGGAGGATGCCTCACTCAGTATTCTGATACAATCCAAACTCCACTTCCCCCTCGGGGCCATTCTCTTGTCTTCTCTCTTTGGAATCTCCTTATGGAGATGAGCACCCGAAAAAAAAGAGGGACCATGTGGAATGGAACGAATGGCTTTTTCCTTCTTCTGTTTACTCATCTTCCCTCACCCCCCAAAAAAATTCCTTACGCTCCTCAGGGGCAGAACAAAAAACAAAGGGTCTTGCCCTTGTTTTCACCTTCCTAACGCCCTGTTGTAGGTTTCGATTTCATGTGTTCGTGTTAACGAAAGAAGCGTTATGATGGGTGATTGATTTCTATGCTAAGGATCGTATCGGCCAATCTGGCGAAGAAACTAAATGCAGATTTTGCAAGGATTCACACTGGAACTTCGTAGCGCTTTGGCATCTAAGCAAAATTGGTGCAATGGAATGCACCAATTTTTCATACATGCCACGTTATCCAAGTATTCCCATCGGGGAAGAATTATGAAGAAAGATGTGAAACCACTGTACCAGATGATTGTGCCCTTTTGAATGTGGATAATGGTTGAAACTTTCTTGGTCAGAAACCTTAGTGCTGACAAATGAGTAACTTCAGAAATGTAGAAGTGACCGGCACGCTTCTGTAGCATCGCGGGACTGCTCTTGTCATGTTTTATGACTATTACTTCGGCACGCACTTGTTCTTTGCTAGAAAGTGCACTTGTTTCCGACCCCTGGGGTCGCTGTCTTTCGACATCCTTGGACAACGGTACTTGAAGTTGAGGAGAAACCGTTGATGGAAAATTTTTAGTAAGGTGGCTTCTTAGCGATCACTTGTGAGAAGTAGTGTGAAGCATTTACGAAGGTACGGAAGAATGTGGAACCTTATGACGTGTTCTCCCTCGAGTTTATTTTTCTTAGATGCGGTCTTGCAAACAGGGAGGCTTCTGCCCGGAAAGAGTGCCATTTCCATACCGAGGGATGGGATTTTAGAGCAGATTTTCATGCATTTTGATGGTCGTTTAATGTTTCCACCATTGAAAGTTTCAATGATGGAATTAGACCAATGGAGCCGTTTTAAAGCTGATCATAGATTTGTGGTAATTATGGTATTGATTAACGTGCTATATTGAGGCCTGTATGTGGTGTGGTTTTATTATTCCAGGCTCACGTGGTGGCAGCGTTTGAGCAGAGCCTGTCCAACATGACCCAGAGACTCCAGCACCTTACTTCCAATTCGGAGAAGAAGGTGAAGTGATGTTCCCCCTTTTGATTTTATATACATGGTGGGCAAAAAAGGTGGCGCATAAGATGAAGTCGATTGAGGGTGTGTCACAACAAACTACTACTGACAGATTCATGGAAATTTTTTGTAAACCTCGCTGGTAGGTTCTTCATCTTTGGGTGTATATCGTGGAAATTAAGATTAAATTTATAAATTATGTGAATATTCTGGAAAATGAAGATGACTAGTTGCATGGATGACTTCTCCCAAGTACAAGTCTGGACATTTCCATCGTTTGGGATTTTCTGACCGGCTGCTGATGTTTTGCGCATGCATACATGTTATGCATCAATATTTCTTATTTGAAGAATATTTATCTCAGATTTATCTGCTAAATTCCTCTCAGATTCCATAAAGCAATGAGGTTGAATGAAGATTAGAAAGTTTTCCACTTTTTTTGCCCATCCTGTGATGTAGGGTTTGATACAGTATGTCACTCAGCCCATCTGTGTCTCTTGATTGCAGGAGCATGAGCTTGGGGAACTGAAGGCAACCATTGATATCCTGAGGAAGCAAGGAAATGATGCAGGACTGAACTTACAAAGTAGGACCGGTACCAGTACCTGGACCAGCACCCGTGCCTCAACGGGTCCTGGTAGTAGGAGTGTTGGTAGTAGCATGGGAATGGGCATGGGATCGCCATGGAAAGGTGCATGGAGCCCACCCCCACATGCAGAGGCCTCACTTACCCTTGGCCTGGCCCGCAGGCATACATTTAACTCCAACAAGGACACTGTGTCCCCTACCTCCCCCATTGGAGTTGGTGGTGAGATGAGATGAACTTGAGCATGCCCTTCCCTGTTCCACCTGGTCACTCCTTTGAGCATTATTTTTCTGAGGGAAATCTTATAGGTAACTTTTCAGTTATGATGTGCAAAATTGGGACACAATTTAAATTGAATTTGACTCAATTTCTTATTATTGCATCTGTAAATTAATCCATGAGACACTTCTTTTGAAGAATGGGATGTGCCCATATATTGTTACAGAATGGTAACCATGGCAGTTTGATGTATTATGATGGCTGGCGATGCAATAGCAAGCATTGACAAGATGAGATATTACTTTACATCTTATGAGTGTTTTTATTCAAACCAAACCTAAAAGATTTACTTGATGGAATAACTTAAGCTGAATGGGTTGTGAAAGTGATCATTAGGCAAGAATAAGATCCCCTCCTATTCCCCCCTCAAAGGAGTGACCATCTATACCAACAATTCATTGTTCTCTTGACTTGGCAGTTTCAAGCAGGCGCTCTTTCTTGGCTTTATACAATGAAGCCAAGTGCAAATCAAAGCTGATGATTATTTCTATATTGAAAGAGAAATACAAGCTCTAGACATTTTCTCATATCATGTAATTTAGATGCAGTTAGAGATTACTACTAGTCTCTTCCATGATGGGATTCCCTTGAAGGGGAGAGAAGAAGATAAGGAGAGGAAAAGCTGTAAGGGAAGTTGGTGGCTTGTATCTTTCAGAAATGACAGGAAGGTGCCCATGGGGAGACAGTTTGGACAAAAGGAGTTCATTGTTTATGCACTCCTTTGCCCAAGGATGATAATCATCCTCATTGAAAAAGAGAATCCTTTCATTCCCAACTTCCTGATTTTTTTCCCTCCTTATCCAGGGGCAAAATGAGTAGATGGCATTCTTATATCTATAGGGTAATTGTTATCTGTTTCATTATTTGTGAAGATTCTGTTTGAGATATTTTGTGATGTATGAAGAGAGTGGTATGTGGACTTAGTGTGATTGCATGGTGACAGTCTGCGTTGCATGGCTTTGCATTGCTTGCATTTGCATTGCATTGCTTGTGTGGTGCAGCCATGGCCCCTCATTTTTGCAAGATATCCTATGAACTCATGTAGCATTCAGTAGCAGAGTAATAATCAGAAATTAAATTGGGATAAAGGGAGGAGGGATGCTCCTGAGAAAAGTTGAGACCATTTTTTTCTTGAAATTCTGGAGTTTTATAGCTTCCTGGTTTAACCTTTCATTTCTGAGATCTGATGTCCTTATATTTGCAGTGTCTAAAGAATTTCTTAAATATTATTATTTACATTTAATGTAATTTAATATGCAGTAAACTGTTTATTCCTACATTTACTGTAGGTCTATATTTTTTGGTTCATATTCTTCCTGGCTACACCACTCTTAAGTGGGAGGATTGCATTAAGTTTTCAGGAGTGGGTCTTCTAAGCCTTGAGAAAGGTTCAGATGGTGCATCACTTGTGCATTGTACAGAGCATTAATCCAAATTTGATCAAAATCAGAGAAAGTAATGTTTTATGATGTTTTGATTTGACGTGCAATGACCCAATAGCTTTGGTTAGTAGTAGGCACATTGAACAATTCCACTCTTTGTTTCTATTTTTATCTCTCTGCAATGGAATTAGTTGTTTTTCAAGGTAGAATTCACAATCCCAATCTATACACCTCCTGTTGTCAATCAAATATTTCCTAATTTTCTCTGACATGCTTAATTTTCATGTGTCCTTAGGTTGTAAGGAACTTCTGCAGAAAGCAGTTGGTATGTTGGAAATTTTTTAATTTTGGAAAATTATCCCTAGACATATAAACCTGACATAAAAAGAATGAGGAAAGCAAATAAAAATTTATTGGAAACCCACTAAAATAAACAGACATCCTGTGGCTCCTAAAGTATTCAGTTTCTGCTAATGCTTCGTTGCAGGAATTACCCACGTGAAACCAGGTTTGTAACTTTTTTTTTTTCTCCATTTGGTACAGGTTCAATGAGTCGTCAGCTGTCCACAGATTCTGTGTCTAGTCTGTCATCTGCTTGCAGTGGGGTGTCTCATGCCAGCAATGCATCACCTTCCAACACCCCAGAGTCACCAGATGCACGCAAGAAGAAAAAGAGATCATGGGTTTGTTTCCTTTGTCTGTTACCATATTCTCATCAATTTGGAGTCTTGAAGAGACTTAACATTTTTCATTCTCCTCCATCACAGTTGAGGAGTTCCTTCAGCAAGGCATTTGTACGAGGGGTGAAGAAGCCACCAGGGAAAGATGGTGAAGCAGATGATGTGAGAGGGACAAATGGGAGCATTGGGAATGGAAATGGAGTCATTCCTGAATTTTCCATACCTTCCTCCCCAATTCCTTCAACCAAGGGGAAACTCAAGGATGGCTCTTCCTATTTGTGAGTCCTCAGATTTCATCCCACCAACTGCACTGTTGAGTTGGCATCCTAGTTACACAGCAGTTTCAAATTCAATGTTGAAAACAGTTTTGAAAGTGCAAACTTTTCAGATTGGCCATTGTAGACTGGATGGAAAGGGGGCGAAAAATTGTCCCACCAATGTAGGTCTTTCTTGTTCATGTTTGGGAGGCTTCAGGGTGGCAGAAAAATTTAGCTTATTTCTTCAACTACATTGAAGACAGAGTATGCTTTATCTTCAAATGCACAATTTTATTCTCTCCATCCCTACAAGGTAAATCTAACCTAGAGGAGAAAGAAAGTCCAGAGATCAAATGTCTCAGTGTCAATCAAGGTATCCATTTATTTTCTGATCAGGCAATTGCTGAAGAATCAGAGTAAAGGGGATGCTAGCATATGTAGTTCTTATAGCCCATCAATTCAAAATTGTTTCCAGAACAAAACAAGGAAATATGGGAGCCTTGGAAATGTGAGGGCATTACACAGCATGTTCTTAGTCTGGAAGAGATTGCCTGTGAAGATTGGTTTCTTGTTTTGATAGGTCATTTGAGAAGGAGCCAGAGAAGGAGCATCCAGATGTGGTACAGGAGCTGAAGAAGCAGCTACGAGAAAAGGACATGGTTCTCACAGACATCAGACTTGAGGCGCTTACCTCAGCTCATCAGCTTGAGAGCCTTAAGGAGACTGTCAGTCGCATGCGTTCTGAGATGCTCAACCTTCGTCACGATAATGAGCGGCTCCAGCGCCTTGTCACCAGCAAGTCTCTGACTTCTTCTCAGAATTCCCTCCCACCTGGTGATGGAGAGAGGCGACTCAGCCTCTCAGACAATATTAACCTCATCGAGACGCACACCACCTCCCTTCAACATGAGCCCATTATTGGTTAGAAGATCTTGTTTTAGAAGAGTACAAAGGATTGAGAGGAAGCATGCATGTACTGTTATTTTTATGAATTTTTGCACAGACCTGTTGGGAGGTGTCCGGGAGGGTGATGGACATCGCATCACCATCTCTGTACAGCTGGGATTTGGTGAATGCCTCATTGGAAGCATTTATGTATCAGGGAAGACCAAGTGGGACATCCTTGATGACATCCTTGTTCGCATCTTCAAGGTAATCCTCATTGACTACACTTGTATTATCTTTGTCTTCCGAGACATCTATGTTTTGGATACTCTCTATGGTGCGAGACACACAAGCTTTCCCTCAAATATTTTAAACATTTATAAGTATTTTTTGGGGGATATCCATAGGAGTACACTTCCCGACTGGATGCAGGGGGAAGCCTGGGTCTCACAGAGGATAGCATAGATTCATATTTGGTTGGAGAGGTGCACCGGCGTCCTGGGGTGGGTGTTCTCCCAGAACTTCTTCCATGTGGATACCTAGTAGGTGATGTCCAAGGGATCCAAGTCACAGTGAAGGGGGCCTCTCATGGCACGCTAGATTCGCTTGCATTTGATACTCTCATCTCCAAGTCTGTTCTTCAAAGGTATCACTTCTTGACTTTGCTCAAATCAGGAAAGTTAGGTGAGATTTGGATGAGGAGCACACATTTTCTCCCCACAGGTATATTACGCTGCTAACGGAACACCGACGGATCATTCTCAGTGGTCCATGTGGAACAGGGAAGACATATCTGGCAAGGAAACTTGCTGAATTCCTTGTTGCCCGATCAGGTGTAGATCCAAATCCTGAGGCCATTGCCACTTTCAGGTGAGATTAATTCCAATTCGGTTTATGTTTTAGAATACAATAAAGGCAAGTTGGATCAGGTTCAATTTTTGGATGTGGCTTGGACAGTGTGGACCACAAGAATGGGAAGGAGCTTCACCAGTACCTGACAAACCTTGGAGAACAGGTTGAGAGTGGATTGGGAGAAGTACCGACTGTGATCCTGTTGGACAATCTCCATTACGTTGGGTCTCTGGCCGACATCTTCTCTGGATTCCTCAATCCTTCTCATCATAAGTGTCCTTACATCATTGGCACCATGAGCCAAACCAGTCCTTCCCCCACTAATATTCAACTTCACCATAATTTCAGGTTCGCCCTATATGCCCTGTTTGGAAATTAGATGAGTTGAACTGCATTTCACCTAAGTGGATTTTTCGACAGATGGGTATTATATGCAAACCACGTGGAGCCAGTGAAAGGATTCCTGAATCGTTACCTGAAGCGACGGCTAATTGCTGCTGAGGTGACGCATCGCAGCCGCCTTCCCCAGCTGGCCCGCATCTTTGACTGGATTGCACGCCTCTGGGCTCACATCAACAAGTTCATTGAAGCTCATGCCTCTTCTGACCTCACCATCGGTAAAATATTGCTCTTCATCTCTTCATGTCTCGATCCTCTTGGACATGGTGATTCACGTCATGGATGTGTGGTTGTGTTGATGTGCAGGACCTCGGCTGTTCCTGAACTGCCCAGCGGATGTGGGAGGTTCACAGGTGTGGTTCCGAGACCTGTGGAATTATTCCCTGGTGCCTTACATCCTGGAAGCGTTGCGGGAGGGAGTTCACGTTTATGGGAAGAAGGGCGGCTGGGAAGACCCGACCCAGTGGATTGTGGAAACCTATCCCTGGAATGACTCTCATGCCTCCTCCACTCTTCATCGGTAAACTTATTTCACCTTTTTTTAATGCTCAATTTTACTCATGGAGCATAAAAAATTAATGCATTCTCATTTGACGTTAGATAGTTTTCCTTCGTGTCATGATCCTTTTTTAATATAAACAAATTTTAATGCTTGAAGTTTTATCTTCGTGCTGCGGTACAAGCAACGAAGGGAATACATTAATTATGGCCTACTTAACTTTGTGCCTAAGCCTGTACCGATTATTACTTTTGATTACTCGCAATCGAAAATTTTTCCTTTGGCTATCTCTATATAGAGTGATGTATATATTTTTCAGCTTCTAACTAACCCATCTCAATATCCTTCAATTTTTCCAATATGCATACATAATGGGTTGAAGAAGGAAAACCTATACATTTAAACTTTCATCGCTTTATGCCACTTTCTTAGTAATAGATCTGCATTGCCGGGGGTTAATGAAGGAAAACAAATCGGAAGGTTTCGTTCCAGCGTGACACCCCCGGGCCATCGTGCCAATACAAAGGAAGGAAATGACATGCATCATCCTGTGGCATTCCACCTAGCTGCTAGTGTGCGGCTTGTTTAAAGGAGAAGGGAAGGGAGAGAGGAAAGGTTATACCTAAATGGCATCGCCTTGTGACCTCCCCTAACAGACCCAGTTGTCCCCAGTCCTTTTTTTTTTTTAGGTGAACTAATTCACGAGCTCTCTCAGATGGTTTCTCTGTTGCAGCGTATCTGCATTCTAACAAACGAAGTACAAAATTCATTACTCAGAATGGAAATTAGCAGAAAGTGATAGTTGGACGCCACGGTGCCCTGAAATTGAGTGCGAGAGGAAGGGGGGGAGGGACAAGCCACTCCGAAGAGGCGGACTTTTATTCATCTCTTTCGGCCTTCGCTGGCTTCCGGCCTCTGGCCCCTCCCAGCATGAGACCCAGGCACGGTGCAAAATAGATCGCGTAGTATTGTATTGCTCGGAACTGAGTGTAACATCTTGCGAAATACCTTTTCATTCTTCCACCCTTTGTTCACAGTTTATCAGTTACATTACTTGTAGCTATTTATCAATGCATTGAAAGCCCTGCAGAAAGTGATAACATGATTTATGGGTTCCATGATGGTGTATTTCACCTGTACCCAGAGGTTTTCTCCTTCATGTATGATTCCTACTTGATGGGTTAGCGATGTGACGATAAATATATACTGTACTGGGTGATCTATAAGTACCTCCCTATTAGAAAGTTGGAATAACTTCGCGGTTTTTACATGTAGAGCATCAGATCTTTTTTTGTTTTAAAGCTCGTTTATTACCATGTCACATGACAGTTGTTAATTTCAACATAAGCCTTTCTCTACACATTTTTTAAATCGCACGACCACATGTTCCACTGATCTTTGAAGCAACTCTTTTGGCGCAAGGCATGAAAAACTTGTCGGATAGAGTTCTCTAATGCATTCAAGTTTGCAGGTTTGCTGGCATACACATGTTCTTTAGCCCATCCCCACAAGAAAAAATCACATGGACTCAAATCAGGACTCCTTGCTGGCCACTCTATCGGTCCTCACCGTCCGATCCATGTGTGGAAAGTGGGTATATAACCAGTTCCAACCAGATCACCCATGTGATTTTTTCTTGTGGGGATGGCCAATATATAGTCACATGGTCAATATATAGTCAGTGACATCGATCGCTTTAAAATCCATATTGTACTACCCTATTTGTATCTGAATTCCTTGATTGTATTCACTGTCATTATTATCAACCCATATTTGTCTATAATTTTGTAGACTGAAAGCGGAAGACATCGGATACGAGACCGAATCGAAGAAAACGTTAGAGGCTGATGATGCAGATATCGGGGAGAATGAATCTGATCCTCTGGTGAGGCTTGGTCTTGATCCTGCCACTGTATATGAGCGCGAAATGCGATTACTTGCTGTAATATGGTGTCTTTCATGTCGATCTTTGGAATTGATTCTTTCCCTTCCTTTGCAGTTGAACATGCTGCTGAAGCTGCAGGAGGCAGCGAAAGACGTGACCTTGGACGGATGCAATTCCTCCTCGGGTTCCCCAGGATCGGATGGGAATCGTACCATGTCTCCAAAGAAAGAGGTTTTGTCTTCGTGAGACTAGCCTTGCGCCTTCTTCTCCCAAGTCTGTGATACAACCAGTCTTCAGTAATCGATCACGTGTCCAAGTGCATCTCCTTCGTGAATTTCACTTCCCTCTCAGTTCAGGGACGTTCTCAGGCTGCTTGCTCTCCCTGCTGTCTTTTGTTGTTCCTTGGCCTTTTGGTATCTGCCACATTTGACGCTGTCAGGGCAACTGTATTCAATTATTGCAGAGTTGCAACCATGCCTCAACTGGCCTGTGATATTTCTTCTTCCTATTACCCTATACCCTTTCTTTGAGCCTTTCTAAACAGTGTCCAAAGGGGAGTTACATCAACGCAACAGGCTCCAAAACAATTGAATAAAAAGCATCAAGAAAGCCGTAAGGAAGAGGTGGAATATAAAGAGAAAACAATGACAAAGAAAACGAAATAAAAAAAAGGAAGACAAGAAAAACAACTCCTTGTTTCCTTTGTCTCTGTTTGCTTTTATATTCCTCCTTCTTTGACATTTTTATTCCTTTGGAGCTATGTTGGAAATGGTGTGACTCTTCTGGTTTGTCTATTCCTTTATTCCAATATAGTCATGATCTTGAGATTCCTGAGTTTCATTTCCATGTTTTCTTGCTTCGCCTCTGCAGGCCTGAAGTAGAGACCTTGTGGACCGGGTGACGTTCGTGTCTTTGATAAACTCGCAATATTGCTCAAATTGATGCATTTTAAACTATGGTGTCTAAAGTACAGGGTGTTCATAAAGTCACGCACCAATGGGGCAATATGGGTAATGTCGATTGTGTGTCGCTTTACAGGTGAGAAACCCCTAGAATGGCCAATCGGTGTATCCCATCCAGACTTGTTGCGAACTCATGGGATAACATTTTGAACAAGTAGGGGTTTCTCACCTGGAAAGAGACAAACGACATTACCTATATCGCCCCATTGGTGCATGACCTTACGGACACACTGTAGAGCAAAAGGTTTTTGAGGAGTAAAATATCTAAGAATTTATATCTAAATATCTTCATTAACAAATAGAGAAATACCCCGCTTATCGCTCAGGATGCGTTCCTGGAAAAGAGAGCGCTAACTGAAGCAGCGCTAAAAGGGGTCATTATACCATTGTATGTATGGAGATGCGAATCGAGCTGTGAATATTCTGACTCAACTTTTGACTTGTATTTTGGATTTTTTCCTCTTTTTTTTTTGGTTTTCAGTAAAAATTTTTCTCTCCAGGATCAAGAGCACTATAACGAAACAGCGCTAAGCGGGAAATTACTGTATCTACGAATATGCCTAAGATCAATTGAGAGCCAAAGATATCCTTAGCAGGTTCTTTTTTTGTATTGAGATTGTGGCTGTCGAATCCTTAGAACAGGGGTCGAGAACCTTTTTGGCCATGTGAGCCATATTAAGATTGAGCTAAGTGCTTGTGAGCGAAATATTTTCAGAACAACAGAATTTCACCTGAAGTTGGCAACAGACAAATGCATTCTTTGATACATGAGAAAAATGAGGAACAACCATGATTTTCAGTCATGACTCAATGAGCCAAACTTTTTGGCTTGTGAGCCAAATTTGGCTCATGAGCCATAGGTTCCCGACCCCTGCCTTATAAGAAGGGAAGTGAGACAGAACGCCATCTACCGCATGAAGCCAAGAGTCATATATGGAGAAGTATTGAGGAGAGGGCGTAGCTGGTCCCAGTGCCTCCAGAGCTCCTCTCGTTCCGTCAACTATCGCTGTCAGCATCCAGAAAACTACTCGAAACGTGATGAAATTCAGTGAGATACAAGAAGTCAATGAAGCTCATTACAGGGATGGGCCATTTCGATAACTATTGGGAACAGGAAGAGCATGTGGCGGGTAGATTGGAAGATGCGAGGAGAATATGCGACGTGCAGCATAGATATGGCATCGCAGCAAATATAGAAGGTTCAAACCTTGTGTTCGCTCCCGTACATTTTCTCTCTACGTTTGTGCATGATGGATCCGCCTGCTACAAAGGCTGGTAAAGAAATTAAAGTTGTAGTTGGTTACATAACACGCAAGCTTAGCCTGAACACTGCGTATGCACCTTGAGGTTGAGTTCCAGGAAGGCTCATTGCTGTTCATGCCTTTCCCATGGTGAAAAATTTTCAATGCTTAAATTTGCGAAAAAAAAGTGTAGGTGCGTCTCTTTGCCACAAACGAATCTGTATATTGACCTGATCTCATACCGGCTTTCACCGGGATTAGGTCAATATTTTTTCATTGGGTGACATGCACCAGATTTGTTTAACTTTACACTGATTCGTTTTCATAATGGGCGTCTATGGGAATAAGTTTATCTTGGTTAAACTGATTCCCATGGGGCAATTATAATATAACTGCGCGCCCGAATTCGGTATGCTCAATACAATATACAGTATATGTTCCTCGAGGTCTTTAATACGATTTGTGACAGTTCATTTCTTGTGCAAATTCGTAAGTTTGGAATTATCGAAGATTTACTCCGTGTTTTCATCAATAATATAGCCCCGTCTCACACATCATTGTAGAAGCTGCTGTCTGTCTCTGAGGTGTTACCTACACTCTTAGAAAAAGGGGAGCGATTTTTCTCAAAAAAGAGAGTAAAATAGCTAACTCCAGTTTCACCCCCCTTTCACTCTGGAAAAGGAGCGAATTTACTCCATCACCAAGACGTAAAATTGCTCTCCTCCTCTGTGAGTAAAAACGCTCCCCTCAGAAAGTGATAGGGATGTCATACAAATCAGAAAATTCTCACATATATTGTGTGTCGCTTTCGTTCTCGCATTGGTGTTGCCCTACCTCTGGCTGTACTGATTACAGTACACGTCAGAGGTTGGATCACCTCTTATAGGTACTGTGAAGTATCTGGGATATCAGTCCCTTATTATCTCATTTCATTGAGGTCTGATTGAATGAAGTTCACGGACACTCTGTATATTCTGGGTCTCCTATGCGGATAAAGTCATACGAGTTCCAAAAGGGTTCTCAATAGGAATATGAGCTTGTTTATGGCCTGGACTCGAGCGATGAGGGAGCATTTGGTGAGTAATAATAGAGTAAATTCGAAAAGCTCACGGTGTGCTCACTTCTTACTCCCCAAACGCTCGGAATTTTCTAAGAGTGTACTCAAATGGTTACTCCAATGCTGTGTGACAGTAGCACGAGGGTGATATCTTCCTTTGTCTCGTAGGTCATGCACAATAAGACGCTGTCGAAATTATGATAGGAACATACTGGAGAAAATTTAGGAGAAATGGATCTAATAGCGGAAAATTTAATAGACACCATGGGAAGCCAAGACTTCAAAAGAATAACTAAACGTTCTATTTTCGTGAATTTTCGTCTTCGTCTATTGTTCCAGAATAGAATCATTCGTAAGTCAAGATAAAAAATCTTGCATTGTGTTACTCTTTCAGAGATCCATCCCTATGATATTTTATGAAGATTCCCTTTAGAAAAGACGTTCATTTGGCTCCCTGCTGCCATGCAGATGCTTCACAGTCGTTGATCCCGCTCAAAAAAGAGCCCCTAGGGTGCAATATCCGAAATGTTGAATTTCTTTTTCGAAATCACCATTGCAAGAGCAACTGCACAAGATTTCAGCATGATATCAGGAACATACTTATCAACCACTATCACTGTCATACATGAATCAGTCCCTATCGTCTCTGTAAGAAGACTGCAAAAAATTCAAATTTATTTTCGGTGGGGGGGGGGGGGGGCGCCTGTGAAGAGGCTGTTAGCTTACTGAGAAAGTTGCCCCTAGAAGTATTCCTTCTTACAATACCTTTTGTTATTCAATTGAAACGGAGATTTTGCCCATCAAAATCAAGAAGGCTCCCTCCCGAAATATTTTCACCCAGCGGACATACCTCAAAACTAGGATGTTTCCTTATATCAGCACCTAAAGAACTACTTCTCAAACGAATTTCAGCGATCATATCTGCAAGTTTAACTGGAGCGGAAAAGTTAAAAAAAACATGGTCCTCCAACAATTTACCCATAGGGAATATATCCCCGACGAGGGATCTTTCCTTAATTCAGAATCCCAACAGCTATTTGTGCATTAAAATGCGTATTTCTAAATTAACCTAATCCACTAAAGCAACAATACTTTTTGGAAATCGGCCGCTTGAAAATGTGTGCCCAATCATCAATTGCTATCGTTAAGGTGATCAGTCATCGCTATCCACAATGGAAGAAAGAGTGGAATCATTGAAGTTTCTGTTAGAAACTGAAATAAAAATTACAAAAAAAGTGAAGAAACCATACTCCAGGGCACCATATTGATTCTTTACAAAATGTACTAATGACTCCGAAAAAAACTTCTAATTTACTTCTATCATCCCACAAAATTTTAACTTAACAGCGTCTATAGTTAAACCTCCAGAAATGTTTCCTTTTTGGTAGCAAGTTTTGTGTCTACCATGAAACATCTGGAACGCATTGAATAGTTGTCCTTTTTTCACCCTACGGGCATTACTGACTAAGAACAAGCCGTATCGAAATTAGAAACACGACTGCTCGAACTTAGAAGACACCCCTCTTGAGATTTGGTCACAAACAAAATCCCCTCTCTCTTAGACTAATTCCAAAGATACCAATACCATAATTTTGCCGCCCGTCCAACTCTCAAGAGCCCCAGAAGTCGATGAGAGTGCCAGGGATAGATATTCCCGTGCCCGGCGAACAACTGCCTCGAACTTTGGCACGTTACGATCGTCTTCTTCTTTCGGGAAGGAAGGCCCATTAAATTGGGAAGGAACAACAACGGGAGAAGTTGTCTCTGATACGGTCTCCGTATACTTAAATGTGACATTTATCGGCGACGACTGACGAATTCCTGCGAAAGCGTATTCGAAAAGCAAGAAACTGGACCTCGTCGTCCCTCACGACCGGAAGGGAACCGAACTGCCAAGCACTAGACTGGAGGACGATTCCCTCCCCAAAAGAGACGAAGCCCCTCCTTCGAGTCTCCAGGGAATAAACCTAAGCCTATCTCCAATGCAGAATGTTCGTTTCCCGGCCCGTGATTGATCGGGATCCACAAGGGGAGATCCCCAGTTTGTCCGAACGAGACGATTGCCTTTCTGCCGTGGATGAAGGCATCGATCCCGTCTCTCACCTGGTCTGTTCTGCCCAGAAACCCCGGGAACATCATCAGGAAGCGGGCCGGTAACGAAGCGTCGAGATTCGATACTTCGAAGGCCCCAGAACTAATATCGTAACACGATGGAGAGTGACATAAAACCCATATTCGAAGAATAAAAAAGTTTAGGCTACATCCCACCGGGGAAGGGGGCTCGAAGGGGATGACGTCACTGGTTCTATTTTGTCTCTCTTGACGATGTCACTTAGATGAGTTTTTTCCTGCCACATTACCCCGCTCTTCTGTACCTCCATTCTATTGCGCTTGCATGAGTGCATCGTTTCATTGTGGCACTGTGAGGTTCAAAGCATTCGGAGATGCCGATCCCTCGGCGTCCTTATAGTACTCGTGAAAATCACGTGATTTGCCATGTGAGAATCTCTCTTCCTTTTATTTGGGGATACTGCAACACATAACGAGGAAGGAACTGACTGGGGGCGCATATTTTCGGCTTTAGGCCCTAAAAGCCATGGCCATTTCGAAAGGGCCAAAGACCCATGTCAAATCTTCCTGTAAACATCTCACTACAGTCGCATCCGCCTTGGACGTACTCGAATCCCTCCCTTTTCCCCATCCCATGCACTCCCTTCCGCAACTGAAGGAAAAACTTCTGAACGATTGGTTTCAAAAGTGGATGTTATGGTTCAAATAATCCATGGAAGGAATACCAAGGGAGAGAATGCAGCAGTCGAGACTGGTGTATGCCAGAGACGTCGATCGCCCTGGGGCGAGGACCGCCATTATTCGGGGCTTGGCTTTCGTCACGACCTTATCTACTCTTCCAACGTGGCATGAAACTTGGAAGGGAACAAAACCTCGAAACCGAGATAAGGAAAACGTGGAACGAGCACGCCCACGGCCTTTCCTCGAGCGTCTCCTCTTAATGCCTGGAGAGATGACTAATCCTTGTCACTCGAGGAGAGCTTGAGTCTTGACTCCTTACGTCTATGTGGAATGCCTCTTGGAAAAGACTAAAAAAAGAGGGAATAGAAAATCTTTGCCCTTTTCTTCCTGTGAATACTTGCTGAACTAAAAAACTTGATCTGGTACACATTAAGTGATTCCGTCTATGACAGCCTCCAGAAAAATCTACACAAGAAGAAAGGTCCTAACAGATGGGGAGGAAGTAAATAAAAAATATTAGAGCGGTGAAAACTAGTAGCGTTGGCGCGAGTTGGTATCGAAGGCACACAATTTTTTTCATATGAGGAATATGAGTTTTCTAGCTATAACTGTGATGGCCCCTCTTTTATCTTATTCACAACACCCGTTGTATCTGGACGAGTACTCGGTTTTCTTCGTCCTTTTGACTCGAGAAAACTTGGGGATTCTGTAAAATAAAATGTCATTCGACTTTAAGGTAGTTGAGTTCTTTCGTTTCCTTCCTTCAGTGTAGTGAAGAAACGAGTGCATTTGAGGTTTTGCGTTTTCTTTGTCTTGTCGCTTCGGAGAAAGTCGCGAAGCACCGAAGGCAAAAAATCTGTCTTTTCTAAAAAAAATTTTCTCTCCGAGGAAGCAGGCGGAACGAATCGCCAAATCGGTTCCTGGAAACGAAGGGCAAAGAGCTTCGCGATGGAAGAAGTGGGACTCGGATTCGAGTGGGTTATTCCCCATTGGAAATCGACTGGGATGATGGAAATTGGATTGCAGAGGGAACGAGGAGCAGATCTACCTCCAGGGGGAAATACCTCCTCGTTCGGGATCGTGTCTTTCAGACTCTCTTTGCGCCCGAATTCCCTCGGCTGCGATCGCGGGAGCAGGAGAACGAATTACCCGCCGTCTTCCATCGATCATTTGCAGGTGGAAAATCCTTTGGGATCGTGCGGGATCGTGCCCCAAACCCAAGGAGACGGGCCTTTCGAGGATTTTCCGCGAGGACACAAATCATCTGCAGATGGCTGAGCGATTCCAAGTTTGGAACTGCGGATGAGTCTGGCCACGGTCCCCATTCCGCGCGATGGGAAAGAGTGGAGGCATCCCATTCCATGCAATGGGACAGAGTGAAGGCATCCCATTCCTTTCCCCCGCATTCGACGCTCTTTCTAACGACGACAGGGAGGAATAATAGCATGCCATCATAAATGTTTTACTGCGCATATCGCACGAAGCCGCTCGTCGGTGAGAGAGGGAGACGAAAGAGACGATTTACACCCCAGGGCAATCGAAGAAGACTAGCTCTGTGTCCGACGAAAAAGGAAGAATTCCGTCGTCAGTGTTTTCGCCCCACTTCTCTCGCGTCCGTTCTGCCTGACGGATGCGAGAATCACGTGTCTACCCATCAGACGATTCCCTATTTTCGGCTCCAGATGTAATTTTCGTCGTGGATGGTCGAGTCGCATTTGCTTTTCCGTCTCTGTAGTAGCGGTACCCATATACGAGGAGCAAGGCGTCGGATCGCCTGATATGGAAGGAACGAAGAAGGGAAGGAGGCTTGCGACTCGAGACGAGGAGTCCATGCCTCATTCACCAGACGGTTCTGTTCCGGTCCCATTCGAGTCGCAGCTGCGGTTGGGCTTTCAGTGAGTTTTAGTCACCCGTTCTCGAGAGGACGGCGAGGGACGACGGATGACGTCATCGATGACATCACCATCGGTTTAAAACGCGGGAGGAAAGCGCCTGAGCCGGGGCGGGATCCTTCTAGCTGTTCTCCCCGGAACGTAATCGTGACGCAAAGACCCACCGATCGGGAAGGACTCGACGGTCGAGAGAGCCAAGGTACAACCCCGTACGATTCGTCTGAGTCAGTCCTCGTTCGGACGGCGGATGTGGATGAGGTAGTTTGTGTGATCAGACAAGGTGGAAGTTCGATCACAGCACTGTGCTCGAACTTCCATCTTATCTGATCGCACTCGGAGATAGGCCTACCTGTTACTCCGAGGAACGAGGTAGAATACACCTTTTGCGGCAGAACGGGAAGTCATGCTCTTTCCGAGATCTCAAGATGAGTTTCACGAATTTCTAGACTACTAGCTTGCGATGGATGGTGCGTCTCCTACAAGGTGATCGGAAAGTCACGTAACCCAAAAGGAGTCTTGGCGGCTATTGTACGTCTCGTGAACACCATGTATTGGGTTGGAAAGAAAGTCTTGCAACACTCTGCGCAAATTTTTCAAAATTTTATAACTTTATTGAAATGCAATTTCAGTCTACAATGTAATGACCATTGTTGTCTATGACATGTTCCCAACGCACGGGTAACTGCTCGATGCCCTTTGCCNTCATCTCCAGTAACGATTTCCTTCAGAAGGTCCTTTCCGTGCGGACGAAGGAGCAGTGATTCGCAGACACCGACACGGCTTGCTTTGTCAGAGTCGCCGAGCCGATGAGGGACCCATGTCGAGTAAACCTTCCGATAGCCGAGGTCGTTCGGATGGTTGCCGATGGCCACATGGGTGACTGCAAGTGTAGTCGCCGATTCGCGAGTGGTGGCGTTCGGCTTCGCGTCGAGGGCGTTCCGCAGGGCTTCGTCATCGACCGTCGATGGACGTCCTGACCGTGGTCGATCTCCGAAGGTCGTGTCGCCAGATTCCAAGCGTTTGAACCATCGAGACACCGTGGAATAGTGGACGACGTTGCCCTCGAATGCAGCGCAGATGTTGTCCGCGGCGGCTCTCGCAGAGTGTCCTTGGAGGAACTCGTCGTAGACGATGGGGCGAAGAGTTGCTCGTTCGATCGGAGCCATGGCTGCCATGGCAGAAGCCGCCTTATATACCCCGAGGGCAGAAGCTTCGAGAACATTCCAGCATATACAAATGCAAAGCCCCGCCCATCATTCCTTTGAAAATTTTTATAAATAGTTTTAGAAAGTGTTGCAACACTTTCTTTCCAACCCAATACATTCCGACTTCCTCGTGTGAACAACTACCACTGAGCCGTCAAGCTGAAGTCGTGGGTGCTACAAAAGTGTAACTTGATTCCAGAGGAATAAAAGGTTTCTGGTCTGCTTCTTTCGGTCACGGCAAGATTTATTTTGGGTTGCCTGACTTCTCCATTACCCTGTATATTTATCCGTCGATACGACGAATAATGGGGTGTGTCTCTGTCTCTCTCTCTCTCTCTGTTGCCTAAGTTCGACCAAAGGCCTTGGAATCCCGCATGCAAACCGGTTGCAACAGCTAAAATCTGGTCGAAAATGCATAAAAATAAGATATCTGGGGATTTTCAAGCTCACTAGATTGCACCATAGTTTGTAGGACCGAACGAAAGATGATGCCCTCGGATCGGTCGTCGCTTGCGCATCGTCTACATGGAGATCCGTGGGAGTAGCTCGCTCCCGTTTCAGATGTGAAAAGCGGAGCCGAATTGCCATGAGAAAATCCGTAACTCGAACGACCGGTGATTCTTTCGCGTCGCCGTCCTCGAAAACGCGAAACGGAAACCGTCTCGTCGCGAGTACAGCGGGATGAGAGGCGTGACGGCATGCTCATTTGGATAAGGTTATTTTAATCGCGATTCAAATATAGATCCGAAGGGAACGATTTTGAGACCGGCTCATGTAAATCAAGTTAGTGACGTTTGCAGCTTCGGGCTCGTTTCCTCCTTGTCGATTCCATCGATCGCAAGATGGGACTCTTGCTTCCAAATTTGCCATTTTATCGGTTTAACTCTTTCTTGCACAAAAATTTCAGGGGAAAAAAAATTCCTTGCTGCATGTGTTTTTAATTTCGGGGGAAAATTGTAATAAGATACGTTTATTTGGCATAAATGAACACAATTAACACGATCATTAAGAAATACGCCTGCCATCTGTTGGCTGAGAGAAACAACTATTAGCAGTGGTAATACAAGGTCGATTCTGGAAATAAACCACCATGCTGCCTGGAAATAACATCACAAACAGGTGGTACGTTAATTGATCATTATTATGGTGGTACATTAATTGTATTGCCCTACTTCAATACATTAAAAGATGGTGGTATCATTTCTGTACCACCGACCATGAAAGAGCTAAATAGTTTTAAACGTTTAACATCGGTGAAATATCGTTTCTTGTGGACGATCCGCCCACAACATCTGCAAGGAACCTTATTTAAAAAAGTCAAAATGAAAAAATTCGAACCTCTGTGCCAATATTTATCGTTTGGCGTCGCAGCGAAGACCCAAAATTGCACAAATCGAAGTGACTTAAGCCCAACTCACCTAAACGCTTGATGACCTTTGAACTGGAAATCTGAGTTCGATGGAAACTTGATCGCTGGGAAATGTGCGAAACTCCAGGCGAAACGCTTAGAAATTTGGCGAGTTTTATCGTTGCCACCACGGAAGAGTTTTTTTTTTCAATTACTTTTCTTAGTGTTCGCATTTTCCTAGTCATTTCCCTTCTTGTGCTTCACGAAAGCCGAGAAGCATTAGGACATGCAAGAGGAGCCTCAACCGCTCTGCGCTTGACGGGAAAAGTTGAAGGTCTCGGCCCTGAGACCTCCACGCGACACGAGGGTTTCCATTCCAGTCGAGGGAACCATCCCACGGAAAATTGCACTTTCCTTTCGGAACGGTGCCATGCATCTCAACGGCATCTTTCTCGTCCGTGAGCCCCAAGCCAGAAAGTGGAATTCTATTTCAAATATTTTTTTGGCGACACCGGCAGGTCGTTCCTGCCCGCACGTCATCCGTCGATTAAATACGGCTGGCGACTTGCCAGATGGCAGGTGGCCGGTGGCAAGTCGCCAGTCGGTGCCGGAAAGAGCCGGGTATCTCACGGAACGACGATGCGATTGCGAACTCCGTGGACGAGGCGTGACCCGGGCGTGACCCCTCACGCCGCAGTTTCCACGGAACGAACGAGCTTTTCGCCGATAGATGGCGGTGTCGTGTTTGCCATCACGAACCGGGAAAAGTTACAGAAAGCAGGCAAAAAATAATCACGTAGGAGATTATGGAGAAAATAATACGTTGACAGAATGTCGCAGCCTGATATTGAGTCGTTGAGTCGCCGACGGGCAATCGCATGCGATAAGGTGACTTACGTCGCGGTACTTTATTTCACCGGCTCGTATGTCTATAAAAACAAATAACTATGAATAATTAGATTTGCCTCGTTAAAAAGTCTAACTTTTGCACTGAAAGTAGTACGGTAGCCAAGATTCAATGTCCTCTGATAATAACTAAGATAAGAGGATTTTGATGGGAAAGGAGGAAGCCGGAAGCCGGAAGCTGGAAGCCTCATCGGTTTCATTAGATCAGGGGTTTTCAAACTGTGGCTTGCCAAAGAGTCACAGGAGGGTGGCGAAAGGGCCACGGGGAAGTCGCGAAGGGGTCATCGTGGAATCGGAGAAATGCAATAAGATTTCTTATTGATTGCGTATTTCTTCAGATGGTTACTTCTCGATTTCTCTTTAGGAAGCCGAAGACTGGGGGTCGCGAGCTTTTGGTGTCTGGGAAACGGGGTCGTGGACCCAAAAAGTTTGACAAAACCTCTGCGTTAGATGCATCTCGACTTGTGAATAAAAATGCTCACAATCGAGACACGAGGTTGCATGCCGAAAACCGATGACTCGTTCTCATTCCATGCTTTCCCAGCATTTATATGAAGGTCATCCACGAAGGTCATCCACGAAGGTCATCCACGAAGGTCATCCACGAAGGTCATCCACGTGGATCCTTTATGGTTTCGTCAGCTCAGCTGGACTCTTGATCGTTGAGAGGTCGGAAGCACCCACCGCGGACGATTCGTCACCGTGGCGATTTAGGCGACACCTCACTTCTGTTCTTGGAACCTTCTTTGTCGGTGTAACTTCCACACGGCTTGTTCGCCACTTATTCGTTTCACGACCGTGCTTTCGACCGACAACCGTCGACCTCGTGCACCGATTGGTTCGAGGCGATGGGACTTTAATTTCACTATTCGAGATCTATATAAGAGGATGCGATTGGACGCCTTCATCTTTCGGTGCAAAATTAAGTTTTTCCAAAAAAAAGTATAAAAAAAACGGATGGGCGGAAATATTTCATCACACGAGAAGAAAAAAACGCTCGGATGCTAGTAAAATACACGCGCGATCTACTGCTGCTTTCAACTTTCGTTCGAGAAGCCTGCAGCTTAATTGTTACTTCGGTTTGCATCAAATAAACAAAAAAATTAAAGTTAAAAATTAAGGCAAAATATCATACAAGGTGAAGGTGATACATGATAAAAAAAAAAGCAGTGCACTTGCTGGAACGCGGCCCGCTCTTAGCCTCGACCCTGCGCCATATTTGCTCCAACCTGTTCCTTTTGATTCTCTCGCTTGCTCCCTCTCCCTTCGCTCGGTGTCTGCCGTCGCCATCGCGACCACTTCCTCATCTTCCTCAATCTTTTTTTTTTTCCTTTAATCTAATCTCCCGGACGGACACGAAGCAGGCGGCTTCCAATTTCCCTCCGAGTCTTTCACGTTGCGACTCGATCTATCGTCTCTGTTTGCTTTCCGAACGTTGAAGGTCCTCGATGAGGTCCTCGATGCAACGATCCTCGTGTTGCTCTGATCGGGTTGGTCGTCGCCGCTGGTTGTTTCACGGATGAGGATGGAATTAAAAATGATGTGGTTTCATGATGAGCCGCCATGCTGTACCGCCTCTGTTGGTCTTCCTCGATTTTGGCGTCATATCGAGGGTGGCGTTATGCATCGAAAAGCGTCGCTTTAACCCTTTCACGCATGGTGTCCACTAAAGTGGAACGGCAATATTGTTAGCGATGATTATGGTTTTTAGCCATGATACACATACCTCGAAAACATTTGGTGTAGGAAGTCAACTCAAGTGCATATGATCTCTACAGTGCGGTTTTTAACGGTGAAGCATGGGACTACTATGGCAGAGGATCTCCTTAAACGTCAAACCAAAAAAGGCATATTTTTTTTTTGCTCGAAAAATTCATACGTGAAAGGGTTAAAAAGGAAAATTAAAAAATAACCCTAATGTGAAATAGCATTAGCAGAAAAAGTGACTTTAATCGATCCACGCTGCCAATCGAGTACAAAAACTACATCGCTTTGAAAAATGATTCAATTTTTTATTGTTTCATGGTCTATGTGTCTGTCGCAATTTCCTTCGAAAAATCACTTGAGTTTTTGAAAGCATCGTGGAGCTTCTCTCGGCGAAACAGAAGGCGCGTCGAAGGGAGCGTCGTCGTCGGTCGTCTCTTCGAAGACCGAAGTGTCGCTTTCGACAGTCACGAACTCTAGAGCAGACGTTGGGATGTCGACATTTAGGATGATTCTTGAGTCGACATTTAGGAAGATTATTCCAGAATCTTGAGACTCTCGTCTGAAGGCGGTGCGGATGCGTCGCCTCTCGCGATCGGTCCCGCTCGGATCCAGCAATTCGCAACCGTCCGAGCCGACACGGCATCCCATCTTGATCGTGCTAGCGTCACACGGCTGCAGAAAACCTGCTCAATTTTGCGGAAGAAAAGCCAGACGCACGCCGCTCGGTTCGCGTTCTCGTGGCAGGGGGCATCGTCCGGTGACGACGAAACTCTGCGCTTCTGCGATCTCATGTCCTTGTCGAATTCCTCGAGCCGATTCGAAAAGTCGATCGTCGCCATCAGGGCCTTCTCGTCGTGGGGGTCGTCGAGGCACGGTTCGGGACGGAATTCCTCGAGGCAACGGGGTCGTGCAGCTTTTCCGACGTCACCGTTCTCTCGACACCGACGTCGGCGTTGGGGAGGAAAACCGGAGTCGTGCGATCTTCGATCTTCTTGCATCCTTTCGTCGGACCCGAGGATTCGGTCTCGTCAGGCTGCATCCTGTCGAATGGGCCGCTTTCGTCTGCATCAGAGACGTCTCGTTTTTCGTATCTTGCGACGAGTTCGGCAAGCCCGAGATATTCAGTCTCCTGGTTACCCTCTGCCGTTTCACCGTGTCTCGAACACCGTGAAAAACCACGGCGTCGTTCGAAGCGGTGCAGCCAACTCTGCCGTAACTTCGATTCCTAATTTCTCACCGAATATTTTGGCCCGTCGCTCGATCGCTTCGTCCGTAACGGTATCGCTTCTTGCCACGACTTGCGAAATCCACAGCGACGGAGCATCTTCCAGATCTTCGTGTTCTGCACCTTTCGGTCTCTCGGGACCATCTCGTTCGGAGTCGAAATCCGACCGTTTCTTATTTTCAAGAAGAGAGTCTCGTCTACTCCCTCATCAGTCCCGCAACGATGAAAAACGATTCGCAACGTTTAGCTGACTTTCGGCCGCATGGGCCTCCTCGTAACAACACGCTCGCACTTTTTTCTTCACGCTTGAAACCGTCCTTTTCCCGTTACTGGATGGTGAGCACACTTCAACTATGTATAAACTGAATGAGACGTTTCCGGTATCCAAAAAAAAAGGAGAGCCGGGATCAAGTGACCCTTAATCCTTAAACTCTCTAATCCCTGGCAGTCCATGCCAAAGCTGTCATCCCTCACGATCTCCTCATCCATCGTGCGATCGAAAGGAACAGCTGACGGCGATAAATTTTGTCCATTAACGGTAGTGCAATAAAGTACAATCATCGTAGCTGGTACGGTATGGTACTTGGCGCTACACCGAGTGCGACTTACGTGGAATATGGCACGTTTGTGACGGTTTATGACGGCTTGCGAGGGTCCTGCTATGACGGGGGAGCCGCAATCATAAGCCTATGGGGAAGATTCCTTTTCGCGAGAGAGTTGGCGATAAGCGAGTGGCGGTATATGATTACGTTTATTTTGTTTTTGTTCATAGGCTCATTGTTCATTCGTGAATTTTATTTGCAATCATATTTACAATATTGTGTTAAGATGGTACTGTATTCGTGCATTCTTACCTAAACTTAAGTTGATGGACTCGTGGTGAGAGATTTAGAAACTCCCGCTCGCGACGAGAAGAGACCCATGAATGGTCCAGAAGAACTCCAACAAAAATCCGGTGACGATAGTAATCGTCTCCCCTTCCCTCACCCCCCTCACCCACCTCACCCGGTACCCGGACATTTTGGTCCCAAATGAGAAATAGGACAAACTGGTCCCCGCGGTATAAATGTACTATGACAGCTCATAAAGAATTAACGATAATTTAAATAATTGCGTCATTTACTCATGACTACTTTTTAAAATGAAGTCCTTTATTATGTTGAAGGTTGAAACCATTGGGGGCAATGATTCAAGGAGATGTTTATTTCTACCCGTATCATCATTTTTAGTAGTGCTTAAGGTTCATCCGCTTCTCATTCGCACCACCCTATCTTGCCCCTTTTCTCGTCCTCCAAGTTCCTTGGCTTTGTACCCACTCCCCCCTTCCCCCCTTCGCTCATCCTCTTCTCCCCCTCTGCCTGTCAATCTAGCTCAGGCTACCCTATTATTTTAAAATTTTTATTTCTTCCCTTCGTTGCGAGTCGATCGATCGATTTCACCTTTGTGTTCGGTCGTAATCCAGCCGAAGTGGAACTGCAGTCTCCCATCGTCCTCGTCGCGTCGTGGCTCGAGCCGAGCCAGGCGATGACCGAGACGAACCAGACGACGACCAAGACGAACCAGACGATGACCGAGACGAGCCAGGCGATGACCGAGACAAGCCAGGCGATGACCGAGCCGAGCCAGACGATGAATGAATCGAGATGAGACTGTCATTTTCGCATCCCCATTCTCGTCGTGGTTCCTCGGTGGAACGGTTTGAAAAAACGTTAAATCGAGCGACTCCATTAACTCCAGCGGAACATTAAGATCCCTCCTATGATTTTGGGCCAAATTTTCAAGGGATAAGTTGAGGATTACGACGCTTTAAGTTCAACTTACTGCTGAGAGTGAAATCCCTTCGGATGTTTTTTTTTTTCCCGCGAATCTTTAGTACAGCTCCAACAGAGAAGGTAGAAACAAATATATCCTGGAATCATAGCCCCTAATGCTTACAACCTTCAAGACAAAAAAGAACCTATTTTAGAAGGTTGTCATGAGTAGATGATTCAATCATTTAAATTGTCGTTAACTCTCGATGACCTGTCGTCATCTAATATATATAGACGATGGTGAGTGGGTGACTGACGCTAATTTTAACCATGTTCTAGAAATAATGAGAGGTTGGAACTCGGTTCACGAATAGCCGTTCGATTGCCGACTCCATAAAAATTGCAACGTTGGGAGTACGTTTGGGTGGCACGTTTTGAGGGGTCTCATTTCGCAAGCCGAGGCCTCACCCACAGAGGGACGCTTAGGTTGATACCGTTCTCGTGCACTTTCTTCCTTCGAGGAAACGGGAGGGAAAAGAAATAGCTGTAGGATTGCAAGCGACAGATGAAGTTCGACTTGGAATATCCGTACCCCGAAGGGACTGTTTTAGCAGGCCTATATGAAATCCTCGGACAGACGCTCCAGCCTACACGGATCTCGACCGACCCATTCGCAACCAGCAACTTTTCGGCCTTCTCTGACCGAGAATCCTGATGCCTTCGCCTCAGACGCGAAGCCGGCCGCGGCTTCGCGTCTGAGGCTGTGTCCATCTAGGCCGGGTGGAAGAACACCGGTTCGTGCGTACCGGTACGCTTCCGGATGCGAATCAATCATTTATAGTTTTTCTAACGGGGAAACGAGTGCAAAGAATTTCCCTCGACGTTGCGATTTTGTGTGCCTATACCCAATCTATCTACGGACGCTTAGGCCATTGCTACTTCTAAGTACACGCTTCAACGAAACGGTAAGGAATAGCTACTGCATTTACGGAATTACGCGTTTTTTCACGGACAACTGTATGGAACCTTTAGAAGAGTTTGAAAAAGGGACTAAAGCAGAGTACTTGTGACCGAATATAGATCATGTAGTAATGTGAAAACCAATTTTCAGTGGTTTTACCTTCCCTCAACCTCAACCTCAACAACCACAACCTCAACCGCAACCTCACGGCGGACTGTCTTCGGGTCAGGCCTAGGCCTTGCTTTTCCAACTTTTTGCGTTCTGAATCTGAAGGAACTATTTTTTTTATGCCTGTTTATCGATAGTCCTCGGAACGGCATCACGTATTTCGCTCTTTCGCTTTGCTGCGACCGGAAACTCATTCAAAAATCATCGAGCGGTTATTTCGAGACCAAATCTGTCGATCGAGTCGAGAGGAGGCGGAAAAAAAGAGTTTCGCTTGAAAAATGCACACACCGGAAAAACGATTACGAGTCTAGCCGGAAATTTTTTTATCAGACTGGATCGGTCGGTCACCGAGAGAAATGCGGGCTGTCATCGCTCTTGGAGGAAGGGATGCTGGATGAGGATGAAAAGATGTCGCTTTCGCTTACCCTCCGATGATAAATGTAAGAAAAAGAAGGAAAGAAAAAGAAGCATTTGGAATTAGGGTATCCAGCATTGTCGATTTCCAAGGTGCCTCAGAATATCGTGGATCGGCAGCCATGCAACATTCAGATCGAACGGGCATTCGAGGCAGGAGATTACCCATCTCAATAATTCATTTTGCAACGGGTCGGTGAGGACGAGGAGTCCCTCGACGAAACGTTACTTCCCTGAAGATGCTCGTTCCACTCGGCACGGACGAGTAAAAATCCTCGAAATGTGCGATTCTGGGGAGAAACAGAAAAAATACTCTTATTTTTTTTTTTTAAAGAAAATGTGAATTGAGAAAACGATCGCCACATTTTTCAGGATCAATTTCTTCCACGACTGGGACATGGGGATGTTCACTTGAAAGAAGTGGTTTTTTTTTTTTTACTGGACGAAGCCAGGCTTCACGTCGCCAGTAGTTCACGACTCACGGTTTAAGCGCCATGCCGATGGTCCAATGACAAATGACATCATTTCCAAATTTGCGAACTTCGTCAGCGACAAAACGTCGACGAGGCAACACTCTCGAGTTTACGAGTTTCGAAGGGCGTTCCGTGCCGAGGGGAAGAACCGAGGGGAAGAACCGAAGGGGAAGAACAGGAGAAAAGAGAGAAGTCACCTGGCGATGATTTCCGGGTCACGAATGACGCAGTTGACGCGAGGCATCGTAGTGGCAGAGTTCCAGGTCGACGGAATTCCTCCTCGAGACGCCGAGGATCGCCCGCAGCTTCCCGACCGCAACATTCCTCGATCCGACGTTCGCGGCGATCGTCGCGGAGGACGACGGTACCCGACGCTTTCCGCGAAGCGGTCGCGGTTTCGGACGTCAAACGGACGTTCTCGGAATTCGGTCCGAGATCCCCGACTCGCGTCGCGGCGATTCGCGGAATTTCTCGTCTTTTCGGCATTTCTTTCTCGTTCGTCCGAGGCGAGGAAACGAAGAATTCCATGACCGGCTCCCGCGGACGGATCTCGCCTTAATCCCCCCTAACCCCCCCTAATCCCCTTCAATCCAATCTTCGCCTCTCGTCGATTCCATTTCCGAATCACCATGACGATATGATAAAAAGCGCATCTTTTCCTTAAATTTCGTTTCCCACCTCTGCATCGTCCGTTTTGCATCCGGGCAACTTCGTTACTCGAAGGGCGAAATCCATGCAAATACGATAGAGGAAATGAAGCGTCGACGAGAAGCGGAAAACGGCTTTCGTAGCCTAAAAAAAAAAAACCCGGAAAATCATCCGCGGGATCATCCCGTAATCGCCGACGGTAAAGACGGTCCGTAATTATTCCGAAATCTTTTTTCTCGGCTCGGAATTCCGAGGCGAAACAGGTTCTTCCTCCTCTCAGGCCGAAAAAGGCGGCGGATCGACTAGGGAAAAAGCTTGCCGACGACGTTCGATCGCCGAATCCTGGAAACGAATCGCTCCCATCGCAAAACACAGTGTAAGTGTCCTTATCGCGCCATCGCGTCGGCACGAGCAGAGGGATCGTTCGCGATCTCTGGGTCGACGATGCCGTGAGGAGCCGGCGTCGATAACGAGGAGCCGCCTTCGATCACGAGTGGGGGAACCGGGGGGGGGGGGGAGAGGGGGATCCGCATGTTGTTCCTCTCGTGACGTGCGAAGAATGCGATCGGTCGAGAACGTCTTCGTGTTATCGGGATTCGGGAAGGCAAGGTCTTCCGTTTTTCGCAACATCTGGCGATGAGATCCGTATCCGAGACGCGTCGTCCATCGTCGAGCAAAAAGAAACGGCATCGGCTCTTCGTCGCGTGAAACCGCGGAAGGGGAATTCCGTCCGGACTCGACCGTGGCGTTCGGGCACTCGCGGTTCCCGCCTCGTTTCTGGCCGAATGCGGGAGTTCCGACTTCGACCGGTCCCTCGAATTTCGGATGCGACGGAGTCCGAGAAACATCCCGACGGGGAGGTGCGAGACGCGCCGAGCACGCGAGATTCGCTTCGCGTGGGAATCCAGCGGCATTCCTCGATCTGCCCATCTAACTGCGTGGAACCTAAATGCATACTTGGATTGCTTCAGGAAATTTTCACTCACTTGCGAGGGTTGGGGGGGGGGGGGGGGGGGGGGGGGGGGGGAGGTGG
>CAJPEV010000560.1:20924-109871 GCA_905338385.1 Darwinula stevensoni | reverse complement strand
GAACCATATAAAATTGCATTCGGCAATCGGTAAAAACGTTTTCGGTCATTGAAAAAAGATTTGTGGCAAATGTTAGCGTATTGTCGGAAAGTTGGATGAAGTGGTTTTCCTTGCGTCAAATCAAAAGTTTACCAGTGGTTTAAGAATACACCTGAAGAAACGTTTGCCAACTTTTTCATTGACTGGCAACAAAGGTGGCAACTGTGTGGATAAAGCAGGTGATTATGTCGAGAAGTGACCGCAGTTTCAATTCCAAACTCCGGACTGAAAATGAGATATGGCTGACCAGTATGAACATTTCTGACCGCATCTCGTACATTGGACGTCCAAGTGTCCATGAGGGTATGTCCAATGGATTTATTTTGGATCAAAATTGCTACTTGGGAAGTAACATGAAAAATTTGTGATGCTTCACCCACTGCCAAAACCAAGTTCATATATAAAGTTACATAAAGTTACAAGATTGTGTTCCTAGAATTCTAGTAAAAGAAGCTAGAATATTATAACCTAGTAATTCTGCAGTGTATTATCCACCGTATTGTTTGGTAACATTTTGGCTGTTGTGTTGCGTGCAGTAAACATGGAGTCGGGTGACAAAGAGAATCGCATAGCAGTGATTGCCCTGCACAAAGTGGGTCAGAAACCTGCAATCATTTTCAAGACTTTGCAGCCAATTGGAATCAGTCGGCAGTTTGCCGAGCTATAAAACGTTACAATGATACTCAGGGAGTATGAGACCGCCCTAGATCTGAACGTCCACGCACTGCCAGAACACCACGAGTCATCAAAGCAACAGGTTTCGGGGAAATTCTCACCGCAAGCAGAAAGTGAGTTGGAATTGGCCATCTCGACCATTGGCCATATGCATGTCTCAATTGATAAAATCAGACCACTAAGGATGGGTGCTAACCGAAGAAGTACAGGATATGATGCTGACTCCATCTCTGAAAGAAATCAGGAGGTCGAGATAAGTTGCTGCAACGTGCAACGTACAAAGTGTTGCTGTACGCACAAAACAGACACCACAAAATCCTTTACTGATGTGAAAATCTTCACGATTGAAGAAAAATTCAACCGGCAAAATGACCAATTGTATGCCCACAACTCTCGGGAAGCTGCAGAAGTCATCCATAAGGTGGAGAGAGGTCACCATCCTGTCCGTCATTGTTTGGTGGGGGGTGAGCTATGAGGGTCCCAAGTAACACAAGATATTCCAGCAACGTTTAGGAAATGTTGATGAACAATGTGAACATTGCATTTACGTTGCAAATCGCTACTTATTCATTACATATACGTTGCAGAGACGTTTCAGGATTTATGTTGCTGCAATGTTGATTAAAAACGTTGTTTCACGGGCACCTAATCTGGGCCTATATTGGCATTACGGAGAAGTGTAGGCTTCACTGGTCCTGAACTGGACCGATATTCGACCAATATTGAATTATTTATTTCATCCTTTCGTACCATATATTTACCTCTCTACCTAGACATTCTCATCAACTGGTCGAAGCCTGTGCTGGTTTTACCCTCTACCCATGCATAATACAGTGTTTGTATCATGTACAGGCAGGAGACTGTACATTTTTGAAGGTGACCTTCCCTTGGATGTGCTAAATTGCGCAATACAGGAAAAGGTCCAACCGCAATGTTCTATGGAGTGTCCACGAGATCAATCCTTCGTTTCGTCAGCTAGTACCCAGAATGAGGACATGAAGTATTGAGATCGCAGACTCTCTACCTTCGTTTTTATTGTCCTGCAGGATGAACTCGATGAGTTCTTGGAAAGGGTTCTTTTTGGGAATATGAGCTTTTTTATCTTGATCCCATTAATCTGTCTGAAAATTGAAGATAACAGGTGATGAAGTGTCCGTGTTCATTGATTCCAATAATGAGACAGTGTGAGACATACGGCAAGGTACTAGACATTCTTGTGCGGGACGATTCCAGGAAAAGGGAGAAGGGCACTTGTGTGTACTGTGAGAAAGCGAGACTTACGTCTCCATCTCGTGGCAATGAGGACAACTTTACAATTCTCTAAAACATNGGGACGATTCCAGGAAAAGGGAGAAGGGCACTTGTGTGTACTGTGAGAAAGCGAGACTTACGTCTCCATCTCGTGGCAAGGAGGACAACTTTACAATTCTCTAAAACATCTAAGTCCATGTTGTATCAGAATGTTGTCGCTACGTTGTCGATGTCAAGTGTGTCAACATTCTCTCAATGTTGATAGCTAATGTTGCAATGACAATCGTAGAAGTGCCGCAGCAACATTCCAAGTGAAAACATTGAAGCAATGTTTTCTCAATGTTGTACAGCAACTTGCAACATAGAGCAACATAGGCAACATTTCGGAAACGTTTCATCAACATGCTGTGTTACTTGGGGTGTCACCAAGCTGTATTTTTGCGAGCAAGTAGTGAAGACATCGGGGAAAATGTACCAGTAAGACGTCTTAGAGGAGACAGTGAAGCCATCTCAGCCAAACAATATTCAAAGGGGGCAACTGGATCTTCCAGCAAGACTCTGCACCTGTTCACAAAGCTAAGACAACGCAGGAGTAGCTAACCAACAATGTCCCCGAGTTCAACAAGGCCTTAGATTGGCCATCTGGGAGCCCCGACCCATTGGACTACAAAATGGCCAAAGTTGGAGCTGATGGCCTGCCACAGAAGACATCTCAGAATCCAGAGAAAACAGCCTCAAGCGAGCCCTTGCAAAATCAGAAGCCAATATCTCAATGGACGTGGTCCGTACTCCGATTGATGAGTGGCCATCGTTTAAAGTCATGTGTGAAGGCCAGGGGTGGACATTTTGAATAATGCTTAATGTACGGAAATAAATGCTGTTAGCGAATACAACATTTTATATTGATAGAGCTATAACAAAAAAAAATTTGTAACAGTATTTATGGCAGGACTAGGTAGATCCAATGTCTACCCGACGCAAGAAAAAGCGATTATCTAAATAATCCAACTGAATTCAAAAATCGCCACCTGCGACGATGTCCGTCCAAGTCGCGGAAATTTTTTCCTTGCATCACCCACTGCCAAAACCGTGTTCATACAGCTAAGGTGTCTAATTCATGAGAGAAAAAAAGCGATTATCTAAACGACACAACAGAATCCTGCGATTATCTCCGCGGAAGTCACGGGAAATTTATTATTTTCATCACTCACTGGCAAAACCCTGTTCATACAGCTCCGATGTCTATTTCAAGATGGAAAACGAGATTCTATAAATAATCCAATGGAATCCAACAATCGCCACCTGTGACGATGTCCGCCGAAATAGGGGGTTATTTTCCTATGCATCTCACACAGCCAAAACCGAGTTCATACCTGTACATCTCCGATGTCTACACAACACAAGCAAAAGCGATTATCTAAATAATCCTACTGAATCCAGCAATCGCCACTAGCGACAACGTCCGCCTAAATTACAGGGAATTTTTTTTCTTGCATCGTCCAATTGCAAAACCGAGTTCATACAGCTACGATGCCTATTTCAAGATAGGAAACGATATTTTAGAAACAATCCAACTGATTTCAGCAATGGCCACCAGCGACTATTTCCGCTCACGTAACATGAAAATTTTTCAAAGCATCACCCACTGCCCAAACTGTGTTCATACAGCTACGTCGTCTATTTCAATAGAAAAAAAAGCGATTATCTTATTTAGATAATCGCTTTTTTCCAATCCGACACCCACTGCCGGAACCAAGTTCATACAGCTCCGATGTCTATTCGACGCAAGGAATTCGACGCGATTATCTGAATAAACTAATTGAATCCAAAAATCGCCACCTGCGACTATGTTCACCCACGTCGAGGAATTTTTTTCTTTTTTCAGTCCCTGCCAAATGTTAGTTCATACTGCTACTGTGTCTATTTCAAGAGAGAGAACGATATTTTAGAAACAATCCAATTGAATAAAAAATTGTCACAAGCGACTGTGTCCGCCCAACTTACAGGAAATTCTACTATGCATTAGTCAATGCCAAAACCAATTTCAAAGAGCTACGATGTCAGATAGAAGGGAGACAAGGCGATATTCTGCACAATCCAACTGAATCCCGCAATCGCCACCTGCGACTATGTCTGCCGATATTTCCTCTATATTTCCTTAGTGGGATGTGTCTTTAGCTACATATAGGTTACAAATGAGGATATAGAAACTTTTAAAAAAATTGCATTATATGACTCTTTTCGAGCACTCGTAAGCTAGTGGTAAGACACATGTAAAATGCTAGTAATTACCGGTAATTTACCTGTAAATTACCGGCAAGTAATGTCCTTCCCCTTACAGGGAATCTCACATCCTTAGTCGCAGGTACCGATATGCATATTTTTTTTGGAGAGTATGGATGGTATTCCTTGCAGGGAATCAACAGCTGAGACACATGAAATGGGTTTCGGGACTAGTTGATGTTTGGAAAATTGTCAGCTATGTTCTGAATATTGGTCACACTTGACGATTACTGCCATCAGTCGGAAGGTGGAGGTAGATGGTTTTTTGTTCTCTGAATCGACATCGGGGCAAGATAATCTTGTTTTTAAGTGATGAATAAGAAATTTTCGTATATGAGCGAGAAATTGGTCGAATGTTGATTGAAAGTTGTGCGAGTTGTGTGTTTTCTTTTCGCGGTATCAATATGCTGTTGATGTCATATGGAATCGGTTTCCGGGATCGGTGAGGAATAAAAAAAAGCTTTGTCATGTGCGATAGATTCGTGGAAGGATGCGATTTATTCGTTTAGTTGGAAAATTTTGAGACTTTTTTCATTATTTGAATAAGTAATGAATAATGAATTCAGCCAGATGAACTCGATTTTGACCATCGGAGATGAATGGGAAAATTGTATGCATGTGCAATTTTATCTGGTTCCGATATATAGTTGGGCATGAAAAACCATCTCCCACAACCTTCGGACTAAACTTAGTAATCGCCACCTGCGACAAATCTGCTGCACATGGCCAAAAATTTTCTTATCATCGATTGCCGAACCCGATTTCCTATGGTTCTGCTTTTGATTTGACGCAAGGAAAACCACTTCATCCAACTTTCCGACAATACGCTAACATTTGCCACAAATCTTTTTTCAATGACCGAAAACGTTTTTACCGATTGCCGAATGCAATTTTATATGGTTCTCCTTTTGATTTGGCGCAAGGAAAACCATTTCACACAACTTTCCAACAATGTGCAAAAATTTGCCACCTGCTAAAAATCGAAACCGAAATGTTCCTCTTCATCACCGATTGCCGAAGGCGACTTCATCTGCCTCCGATGTTGATTCGTAGCGAAGAAAACCACATTCCACAACCTTCAGACTAATTACATAAATCGGCACCTAAAAGAAATGCACAAAATGCTCTACGAAAAAAAAAATGTATGCGTCAGCCTGGTCCGTTCATCTGGCACAGAGTCCGAGTCGGAGCAAGGAAAACCTTCGCCCGACAAGCTTTCTACTTAAAGCTGAAATCGCCACCTGCGACTCACTTATTGAAACTGAAACGAAAAACGGCTGTACCGATGGCCACCTTTGACTCGTGAACGTCCATTTTCATCTCATAACCATCGGCCGGTGCCGGTGTAGAATGTTGTCTGAAAATTGAGAAGTAACATAAACAATAATTCAAATAGGCCTACTTGAAAACCATGAGATACTTTTCAGGGGATCCCCTAAAAACGACAGGCAATGTTTGCATACTGTTTGTGGCCGTCATTGGTCAGCTTGTTACTCATTGCTGCTGTTGAAAGTGTTTTATGACACTCTTCTAGCAAATGCATAAAACATAAAAGGAGGGACTATGATTTTCCTTCTTTACCATTATTTTTCTGCGCCAGTCCTTAGAATAGGGCTGAAATATAATCCGATTGGAATTTTTCGGGTTCACAAGTTCAATCAAATATTTTTTCGTAAGTTTTACCTGTAAGTTTAGTTTCTACTTAGACATCGGCATCGGCAGCTTGCAAACCGGCAGATGGCCGATGACGCCGATAGTACAACACCGGCGGCCGAGACCGGTGGTAACCGATACATCGGTACTGGCCTAAAGAAAATGTTTCTATCCAACACCCTCTTTACATGTTGACAAAAGTTCGTAACTTTTTTTGTAACCTTAACATAATTTAACAATATCATGGAAAAATCCCAAATTGAGAAAAGCTGAGCTCAAACACTAGTCTTTGCAGACAAATCACATTCGCGAAGTATCCACCATTAGCATCCATTTTAGACAAAGTTTCAGTCGAAATTTCATTCCATGCCGTTCGGAGTGCACGTCGAGAGTTCAAACTTTTGTGAGTTTTTGAACAGGCTGCTTCCTTGGAACAGATCCAAGGAAGCAGGACCCCCTCCAGGATTTGCGATTGGTAAACATTTTGATTCACTTTAGCATCACTTTAGCATCTTCGATGAAAATCAATGGTGTTTTCCCGTTGAGGTTATTCCTGCCCAAACCATAACTGAAAGTGGTTTCTGTGATCGGCTAAACACTCAACCAGCAATGGTGTCGAGACCATTTCCCAAATTGTATCTCTTCCAAGGATTAGCCTCCATATTCGCCTGATCTCAACCCAATTGACTTTTCCGTGTGGGGTATTTTGGAGTCCAGGGCCCGTTCAAAAAACCTCACATAAGATTGACCTCTCTGCGACGTGCTCTCCGAGCAGCATGAAATGAAATTTCGACTGAAACTTTGTGTAAAATTTTCGATAACTTCTCAAAACGTTTTAAGGCTTGCATTCCCAAGTAACGCAAGATATTCCAGCAACGTTTAGGAAATGTTGAAGAATAATGTTGCTACTTTGTGTAAATGTCCAAAACGTCAACATTGCTCGAATGTTGCGGAAAAAAAACATTGTATTGACGTTGCAAATCGTTATTTAGTTATTACATACAGTATACGTTGCAGAAACGTTTCAGGACTCATGTTGCTGCAATGTTGATGGAAAAAGTTGCTTCACCGACACCTAATCTGGACCTACCCTAGCAGCACACCTACGTTGGGCCCATGTTGGAATTCGACATTTCGATGTGGGCTTGTCCCGCGTCTCCACGTTGGGCCAACGTCAAATGCCGACGTGCGCCATGACATTCAGGGGGTTAATGGAGAATTCGATTGAGATTATATTTCCATACGTTCAGCCCCCTACCGGGGAGCTTGCCGCCGAGTCTCTCTCGGTATGGCTGGAAGTGCTCCAGGGAATAGTACTTCCTCCGATTGTCATCTTTCGAGGCCTTCACTTCCCATGACAGGATTTTAGGTTAGGCCCTTCGTCCACTATGGAAGTGCTTGTCCTTGATCATCCGGGAAGACTCGGATGATCATATCTTTAATCACACCTGAACCTCCCAGAGGGGAACCAGATGCAGCCTCTACAGTGAAAGAAGAAAGTTTTCCTTTTATCCTCCTTATATCGAGTGAGGCTCCTATTTGAATCATGCTTCCTCCACGATTAACAAGAGTCTGTTTGGACTGCTTAATCTGTTTAAACAAATGAACTGAGAAATTCGAATGTCTTCCTTCACGTTCTTTATGGAAATGGATCATGAAAGGTACTGGGGTCTTAAATTAATGAATCACTCCTTGATCCCACTGAAATAGCTACCGCATAGTCGCCATCTCGCATATGCTGTGGGAAGTTCAAATAACTAAAATAGATGTCGCATCCTGACTTACGACAAATGTTGGCTGCCGCCCTAGCGCTAATGTGGGGCCAACACGAGCAGCCCACTGCGATGTTGGCCCCCTTTTTCCCACTCGCAGCCAATGTGGGCCCAACGTATTGTGCTGCCGGAGTATATATATTTCAAATATCCTGGAGCAAGCCAACCAAAATGACTGGGGTCAGGACTATTTCGTGAAAGTGCAGTCCTAGTCGGAACAGGCGCGTCTCATTCTCTTCTAAGATTTTTATAACTTTTTTTTTTAAAGGAGGGATGAATTATGAAGTAATTAAATTTTTTTTTCTCGTGTTCTATCTGAGACAAAATGCTTTGCAGGGTAGGTGTTACCGTGAAGAGAGGGGACAGTATTGAGAAATGAACTTGTGATTGATACTGCATGAAAACAGGTGGCAAGAAAAAAATAATCGGTCTTTACTTTTTGATCCACCATTATACTTTCATTCGTCCAAGATCGTGAGTGATTTCTTAAAATACTCCAGTCTCGCTGGTAAATAACGTACGGTTCCTACCCTTGCCATGAAAAAGACGAAATAGGACGAAAGCGCGACACCTTACCTTCGGTGTCATAGCTGCCAATTTGCAGTATTTATTGCGGATTTGAACAGGATAAACACAGTTAATGCGTATTGGCCTCGGGTTAGAAAATCTCTGTACAGCTCATATTTCTCAGCATGTCATGAAAGACATGCAGAAATGCTGCAGAGGCCTTGATACCTTTGTGATTATATCTTCGTCATTGAATCTGGCCTAGGATCACTCTTTCAGGCAAAAAAGGAATAAAGCAGGATAGTACGCATTTTTGTTGCGGTAAAAACTGCTGAAAAGCATGAAAATGTAATTCATTGTTAATATTACCAGTAAGCAGCACTGGGGTAATTTCCGGTAATACGGTAACGTTACAGTAATGTTACCACCTCTCACAATCCTACCAGTACCTGCTACCAATTTCTTGCACATGGCCGACAATTTTCTATTAATCACCGACTGCCAACACTAAGTTTTTCCAGCCCCGATATCAAGTCGGAGCAGGAAAAACCATCTAACACAAGCTTCAGACTAAATGCAGTAATCGCCACCTGCGACATATCTCTTGGAATGACCGTAAATGTTCCTCTTCATCTCCCGAAACCCATTTCATATTATTCTGCTGTTCATTCCCCGCAAAGAAAACCATCTCACACAACTTTTCGACTGATTTCAGAAATCGCCACATGTGACCAATTCATGGCACATGCATGGCATTTTTCCATTCATCTCCGATTGCTAAAACCGAGTTCATCTGGTTCTGATTTTTATTTAACGAATGATTAGTGCTCATATGCCCTATGCACAGTTCAAAGATTTGTTCTGAGATGAACTCAGACGATAGACACCTCCTATACGTCCAATATAAAAATGTATCAATCTTATATATGCTCCTTGAATACACAAATCATACGTTCTCCCCGTCGAAAACGGTGGAGCGTTTTTTGTAATCACCCTTGGTCACCCGATCAACAACAGCGCCCTCTTTCGGGATACAGCGCCATCTTGCGGAGGTGAAAAAATAAACTATTAGACTCGTGAACCTCTGTGTCATGTATCAGCTGGATCCAACTGTCCCTTAAAAAGTTAAAGTTGAAAAGTTCATTGAATTCTGAGACGGTCGAGCACAGGTCATAACCTCACTTGAGATGGAACACTCCACCTCTAAGCATTTTTAATTCACCTCTAAATGAGCATTGCACAATTTAGGCAGGGATGCTGAAAAAAAGCTGGCAAGCATTTTAACACCTTGCAACTGTCAAATATCGGTCGCGTATTCAATATAATATTTTTGCTGAATTTATGAAACTGTGTTTCTCCCATAGAAAACGGTAGAGCGGTTTTTTTTAACCACCCTATATTTGTCTCAGATGGCAAATTATGCATTTCGTTCAAAAATTGTGTGAGATGGTTTTCCTTGCCCCGAATCAGCATCCGAGCTAAATAAACTCGGTTCTGGCTTTGTTTGGGAGGGGGGGGGAAAGGAAAAAAAAAAATTCCAGACTCCCTCGCTTCTTCACCCCAGCGGCCACCTCCCCCCTTTGACAAGATTTTCTAATCTGCTTGGCATGTACCCTCAAACTTTCCTTCGCGCACCCCCACTAACTCTTAGCTCTCTCTTTCGCACGCGGACACCTGATAAGGCCCTTCCGGCCAGCTGGATCCGCAAACGCTTTTTGATCTTCGGGGCATCTGTCCTTAACCCTTCCGATAGGATGTAAATATAATATCGACTTAAATAAAATCACACCTTACTGACTCACGAAGTAAAACGGCTAGGACCCTATAGATTTCATTCTTCTACGGCTCAGGTGGACCTAAATACTAAGCGCCCCAAAACACTGATACTAACCTAAATAAATTCAGGTTGCTTTCTCAATAAGGCCGCATAGTTCCTTACTCTTTAATTAAACCCCTAAAGATAAAAAAAAACCTCAAGGGAGAGATCCTGGGGGAGAAGCAGCTCTCTCTCGGGTTGACTTCTCCCCCAGCCATAAAAAAAAACCACGAGTCCGAAGCACGTCACCATCCATAAAGATGATACAGAACTTTAAAAAAAAATGTTACGAGCTGGATCTTGTTCTTCATAAGTGAATGGTGAAGAAATATAATTGCACGAGTTGTTTATGACGAAAATGTCCAGATAATTTATTTGTGACTTGAAGAGGCGGTGTAGGTACGTCTGTCATATGTGCTGCTGCGGCTAGAATTCATCGATCGTCTTCATGGAGAAAGGTAATTCATTTTACCGAAACGATCAATAATTTCAATAGATGGGGAAGCACTTCCCATCTCCTCGTGAGGACAAAATCAAGACATCATCAAGATATGCGCTATTGGACATCATACAGTATATCCATTCCAATTGCTTTGTGGAAGAGATGAGCACAGACGGATTAAATTAAAACTTCGGGCGGTAGTCCAGACAAAGGAAAGCCTTTCATTAATGACGATGATTCATATTACTAATAATAATACCTGTTTCCATATACAGGGTATCCCAATAGTCATAAATTAGCTGAGTGTTCTCAATCTTTTTTGCAGAGCTAAACAATAGCAACTAGTGCATGGATTTTAGCCCAGCAGTTGAGCATCTTTTGCGCTACCATCTTGAAGACACGAGAATATAACCGACTTGAAGTCGTGACATGGAAGAGACAGAGAGAAAGTTGGGACGGCATCCACACTCTGTTCTAATGTAAATTCCCAGCGGTGTATTTTGGCTGAAGAGTCGGGGGGGGGGGGGCAGAGGAGCATGATGGAGGCACCAAACCCCATCCAAGCGATACCAGGGGAGAAAATTATTACCTCCTAAAGGGGGCACCAAGCTCTGTCCCAGGGGCGCCAAGGGGGGCGGTTCCCCCCCCCCCCCATGTAAAATGCGCCACTCTAAATTCCTAAGATCAAGATCAACAGGCACTAGCATCCAAAATTCGTCCACGAATTTAAGTGCCAGTTTCTACCAAAATGGTGAAAAGTAAAATTTCGAGTGCATCGTTGAATTTTCACATCATTGGGAAAATTCGAAGAAGATATTAAAATTTCGAAAACTGAAAGGTTTAATTTATTATAGGCGAAGTGATTCATGCGGAACAGGGAGTTGGAGAATGTAACATTCTGAGTAGTCAAGGGATTGTAAAACCCATATTTTTTACAAGCCAATCCTTTGGGCTCGATATCATGCCATGTTGGCCTTCTTTAGAACTCGAAATTGTGTACCACTGCCTTCAAAAAATAAATCCTGCCCCTGTATCGTAGCTCTCTACTAAGTACTTGATGCGTGGATCTTCGGTCAAGGTCCAGTTCTGTTGTCTTCCTACTTGGTAGTCGATGAACACTCTTCGCATTCGGCCTCAGGAGCATCGGCTTTGGCCTATTCCTTGCGGCGGAAGGCTGAAAGATCTTAAGGTCCAAATATTGGGGATGGGAAGGACTAATTATAGATGAGAAGCGGCGATGCCAAACTCCGAATTCGTGTGGGGAGTGTGGTTGATCCTGATGCACTCAGTTCCGACAGTTTCCCAGTTTGGGAGGGAGGTAGGCTCTAGTCGAGGAATCCCTCTTCGTCGCCTGCACTCTATTAGAATGTTCTATTAACTATGCCGTGATAACAGCAGCATCTTCTCCAAAGTTAACACGTACCCGTGGAGAAGTAACAGAAGTAACATGGACTTTTCTTCCTGTGTCTGTATGAATCCCATACTCAGCGTATGACTGCATGACTTCAGGGAGAAGAGGAAGACACTGCCAATCCATGCCATCATATTACAGCCTTCCACCAAAAGCAAATGACCTCGCGAACCACATTCTGTTTTCTGACGCCACATTTGCAAAATTTTCGGCGAAGTTTCAAATAGTACTTGTTGGTCCCACCTTGTTGAGTGCGTTCCAAACAAGTACGAATGTCGTCGCAGCTTTTTTCTGCATATTGTTTGTTTCTGTCTCTTAATCATGTACATGAGACTTCAACAAGTTTTCCTTTACTGAAGATGGTGACTCAAACGGACACTGCTAGTTTAGGGCTATACCGATGGACCGTCCGATGGAGTATCCGTCAGTGGTCAGCTTGTTACCTATTGCTGCTGTTATGAGTGTTTAACGACACATCTCTCGCAAAAGCATGACATAAAAGGAGGTGCAATGATTTCCCTTTCTTTACCAATATTTTCCTCCGTCAGTTCCTAGAATAAGCAGAGATGTAATCCGATCGATATTTTTTGTCTGGGAGAGAAGTGGCTTTCAGTGAGACAGGAGGGCCAGCGCATTGCCGCATTCACACGCTCACTGTAATTTTTGTTGTTGTAAGTTTTGCCTCTCCTTTGGGCATCAGCATCGGCAGCTAGTAAACCTGCCAATGGCCGAGGGCACCGATAGTGCAACATCGGCGGACGATACCGGTGGTAGCTGATGCATCGGTACAGTCCTAGTTATAATAAGGGAGCAGATTTTTATGCAAAGGCATATTTTTTCTGCAGCCTCCCAGGAACATGTAACCCAGGTAAGATCGTGTCTTATTGGTATAGGAAGCGATATCGGCCATTTTAAAAGTGCAAAAAAATGCAAATTTTTACGTTTTTCTCACCAGGTGCATATTTACATTTATGTGTGCATATTTATGCATATTTCGCCCATTTTTATGGGAAAATAAGGTCTTTCCAAGAAATTGTGTTTTCTTTATGAGCTACCGATGAAAATTTTACAGCGGTTACGTGCTGTGACCAATGGCATAGTGGTGACGGGGTTTGGGCGGTGAAGCCCCCTAACTTTGCTCTGAATCCATCCACCACCTCCATCTCTCCCGAGAAGTTCAGGAAATTATAGCCCCGTTCGTTTCCCTCTATTGGCATATTCTTGGCTTTTTCGCTGGAAAAAGGGGAAGCGATTTCTGCCATTTTTAAAACGCATAAAAATGCATATATTTACATTTTTCTCAACATGTGCTGTCACGGCAGGGCTGTCACGATAGCAGTTTTCAAAACATCGATGCATCGACCCGAACTAATCGATAGTGTATCAATGCATCGGGAGGGGAGGGGATGTCGGAGGATTCAATCTTTTCTCGCCGCGATCTGGCGGAGGTTTGACTTCCATCGTTTCTTGCCTCGATCGAGGCGCGGACCACTATCCGTCTTCCATGATCTCACACTTGTGGTCAGGGGGTGCATGGGGAAGGTAAGGAGTAATGAAACCTACCATACCTCTAACTATCGAAGATGACATCCACTCATCGATGGATGCATCAGGACAACCCTATTTTTTGCTTCTTTCCGTTGAGAATCAGTTGCCAAGCCCGTTCACGTAATTCTCTTTCTCTTTTTCTTCCTTCTACACGGTCGTCTTTGGACATCGGCACCGGTTGATAGCAAACACTGCCGATGCTGCCTTACCGGCGGTTGCCGAAACATCCCGGCAGTCCTAGAAGCAACGTCCATGTAAAAAACATTCCCTTTGGATTCACATTAATTAAAGGGGCAAAATGCCCCACGACAAGTTAAAATGAAAAAATAATTGAGCCTGCATACCACAGAAAAAGACAGGAATATAGAGAGGGGGATTAACCAAAGTACGTTTGGAAATGAAGGGAGTATTATAACAGTTCACTTTCGCAGCATGCACCTGATGAAATCGAGCCAAAGACTGAAACAGAAGAGAAAAAAAAAAATTATTGATCTTCCCTCCATCTCCTTACCCACTTCCTGTCTCCGATCCAACATGTTTTTTTTTTCCCCTTCCTGTCTTTCATATAGTCAGTCAGCGAGTTGCGAAAGGTATATTGTGAGCGGGTGACCGATGGCCAGAAATTCATGCACGGGATGAGTGAGGTGTCAGGTGACCTTATAAATCGCATGAACACATTCAAAGTGCCAAAAAAAATATCCACCAAAAAGTATCGTGTTCATTGGATATCAATGGGGCCCGGGACGAATCCAGAGCGTCCCAAGTATTTTCGTCTTCCCTCCCCTCATTTTCATTCGCACTTCTTCGGCCGGATGCCGCCGATATCCGCAATCCTCCATCCAAAGGAATAGCCTAAAACAGAGGTGTACAACATACAGCCCGCGAGGCCCTTGTCCGCGGCCCGTCATGACTGGTGGCGTTGCTACTATGGCTCCTGCCCTGTTGACCACAGCTATGGTCAGCCAGCTGCGGCCCGCGGTAGGTGAGTAAAAATCGCCAATGGCCCTCACAGCCTTTCGAGTTGTGCAAACCCTGGCCTAAAATAAGTGACTGAAACGAACTGTAGCTGTCTCTGGCAAGTATTCTTGTTTCAGTGGTTCAGCCGATCATCCTGGAGCGACTTACGCCGTAGAAAAGCTGTGCGAAAATCATTCAGAAAATATATAAGATAGGGAATACCACTCCGAGATCGCACAGAGAGAATAAATTAGATATGGAGTTCAGGCAAGGAGACACCATCTCGCCGAAACTATCAACGGTCAGCCTCGAAGACAACTTCGGAGTGTTGAACTAAAGGGGCGAAGGCTTAAATGCGAATGGTGAGAGACTTGACCGCGTAAGGGCTCATGAACCCCGACAGCCTGCCGACAGCGAAGAGCTGCGTTGCGACCGCTGCAACTGTCGCAGTTCGTTGCAATCGGTCGCACTAGGGATGGGCGGAACATTCGTATTCGGTCGCAGTAGGCTTCGCAAGTTCGGAAATCTTGGATTTTAAATCCAAGACAATATGGGCTTGAAAGGTGATGCAGAGGTACACCAGTATATCGGCTTCTACAATAAGGGAGTGTAAAGAATGAAGGAAGTGTAAGAACGCGGTTTGCATATGACCAGTTTCTGAGGTAGGGACCACCTTCCCGATGTGAGATGTTGCAGAGTTTATTCGAACTTCGTTCCGTCCAATCCGGGTGATGACGGGACAATTTTAGAATATAAACTTGGAACTTGCTGGGACATTAACCTCTGTGATTCGTGCCATTTACGAATGTTGCCCTAGTCTTGCAAGACCCTTGGCTGCGTTCTACTGCACCGGATGAAGCCATTCTAGTAACGGTGAGCTGGTGCTGGGCCGTTGGCTAGCACTCCTGGCTTGGCCAACGATGCCCCTGACGTCACCACAAAACAAATGGGTGCGTCTTTTTTCTAAGCAGTTCTGCTAGCTCTGCTGACGCTTCCAGCACCCCATGACGTCACATTCGCGTTCAGCGCTCACGAAATTCGCTGTTCCACTGGCAGCTGCTTGCTTGAGAGTGACGTCATTTAATGACGCGAGTGCGTCGAGTTCTGAGGGAAAGAGGTGTCGATTTTGCCAGCAGCTACGAATGACTGGAGAAAAAGACGCCCCCGATGTGAAAAAATTCGCAAGCCTGCAAGGCTTCTGTATCGCACACCGAACGTGGGGCCTCTTGCCGCCTGCGTTGCAAGAAAGTGGAACATGAGATCGATTGGACACGCGCTCCAGGAACTTTGTCTCTAACCAAAAAAAAGGTCGAGAACGATATTCACGGCACCACTCCGTCCAAGCCGACGGCCGATCTGTGTGAGTGGCGTCGACGGCGAAGAGAAACAATCGTCTCCAAAGGAAATGCAGCACGATCAAATATCGTCGGGTTCCGTTCAATCCATCTCAATTTCGAGAATTTTTTTTATATTCTCTTTTACAGCTTAAATTGATTTATCGATCGATTAGATGCAATCGCATCGACAGCCCTTTTTTTCACGTGTGATTCTATACATTTGGTGATGAGACTTGGAAGATTATCGTTGTCCTGACTCACTTGAAATAATTACGAGTTGGCCGATACGGATAGGAATAACTTCCCCCTCCTCGATGATATGGCAACAGTGTTCAGCAGCATTTAGACTTTTAAGTTTGATTAACGATATTTCCATTGTTCCCTTGAAAATGGGGCAAATTCGAAGCACAGTTCAATGGAAAAACTGCAGATCACGTCTATGTGCTGGCAGTCACTGCCTTCATTCGATCGTATCACTGCACTCTTCTTATCTTCTATATTTTTTATTTTAACGAAAAAATACACATTCAAGTATCGCCCAACATAAAATGCCGGGACGTGCGCGACCGTCTTCTCATCCATCCATATCTTCATCGAAAATAAAGCACTCACAGCCGCAACCCCCTTCTTTAAACCTAAAATTGGCTGGAGAAGTTGACTTTTGTCACGAAAATGGAGACGGAAGCAGGGATTAGGAAGCAAGGGAACCAAGCACTGAATTTTAGCACCGCATGCGAAGGAGGGATGGAGAGAATTTTTCCATCGCATCCAAGAGTTCTGCGAGATCCCGGTTGGCTTTCCAACGAATGAGGGATGCGAAGAGGGAGACGGCATGGAGGGAGAATAGCGTGCGACAGCGGAGGAAATCGATGAGGATCCATCTTCCAGTCGCGGACTCCGTTCCCACTGAACATGGCGACTCGCTCCACCTTCCCTTCTCCGTGATCCCGGAATAAGTCCATCGCTCCGATACGTCATCGTCCTTATCGAGGGAGGTCTTCGGTATGGCATCGGAGCTCGGTTTCACGGTGGACACGTTCGGGATGAAGTTGCGGAACGGGATCTCGGAAGTGAAGGGGATGTTCTCGGAATTCACGAAATACATATCCCCTGCGTATCACCACGACCGCTGCGAACGAAGCGTACAGATGAGACTCTATTCTATGTCTAAGAGGGAATTCCTTCTCGTCTTCCTCGCCTTTTTCGCACTTCTTGCCGTCGCCCTTCTCATCGGCCTTTCCGGTAAGCCTTTTTCCACCTTCTCTCCCTCCGAATATTCCCTATGCTCCCATCGAGCAGGAAATTCCCCCACTCCTTGAATGCACAAAACAAAATATCCATTGCGATACGAGGTCGAGGGATCTGGCAACCCTGTCGCCGGTTTTGAATCCTATCGCTTCTCGGGATGAAGTTTACTTTCATTTTTACGCATTCGAATCCAATCCGTTCCTTTAACAATACCATTGCCTATTTATCGATAGGGCCAGAGATCACGATCACGGAGAAGCGAGAAGCTTGGGAATTGAAGCCGAACGTGTCGGATGTGAGCACAGGACCATTTCTCATCCGGAGCCCGAAGTTCTCAACTTACGCTCGACAACTCTGGGTCATCGCCAAAATCGTGATTCAAGATCGACCCGGTCTCCATTCACTCTTCCTCCGTGCAAACATTAACGTTTCCCGCCATTCCCCATCCATTGCAACGATTTTTTCTTATCGTTCGTTGAAGGAGAGAGCTTCACGACGAAGTTCCAGGTGAGTGTGGGGATCGAGGGCGTGACCTCGGATCACACATCTCGGGTCCTTCGACCCGACACGGCCCACAACAGGTGAGTCATCGAGTAAACCCCTTCCTCCCTCTTTCGACGGATGATGAAGGTGCTGAAGTCTCTGTAGGAGCCACGAGTTGCGTTGCGCCAACGGGGAGTGCGAAGAGGTGAACGTGGCCCATCTGGGGTTCCTCAGCTTCCCTTCCTATGTCCTCAACATCAGATTCTACGGCCTTCAGCATCATTCCGTCTCCAACGTCATCTTCTACGTCCGTCTGCTCCCTATTCCGTTGCAGCCCAATCTTTTGAGATCATTTGACATAGACAAGATCTTTTCCTCTTTGCAGTTCAAATGTTACAATCCGTCGTTTTCCCAGCTGGAACTCTGGTTTCGTCTCGTCTTCCTCGTCCTTGCTTTCCTCTTCGCAGTGAGCCTGTCCACCGACTCTTCGGTGTTTTCATCCCTTTCGATTCACAGCTTGATAACTGTGGGAACCGTTGGGTTGTGTGCAGTGCTGGTTCGTGCACAAGATGCGTCGGTTCTACTTCCAAGACTGGGCCCTGGAGCAGAAATGGATGGCCTTACTCCTTCCCTTGCTTTTCCTCTATAATGGTATCCACATTCAAGGAGTCCATAAAATGAACTCCATGGGCGACATTTTTCCGAATGAAGCCAGGTTGCTACTTCCATGAGAATTAGCAGTTTAGAGATAAACAAATTTATTTATATAATAAAAAATAATTTATTGCCGGTGAAATACTTTAACATCGGATCAAACATGATATTCCAGAGTGTAGAAATGACCTGATGAAATATAACAGAAGTAGCTGGCTAGTCTAATTGGGGAAACGTTGTCCATAGATTGACTCTCTATGGACACATTTAAATCCTAATACTCTTCAGTGTAACAGTGGGAATATTCTTCAATCTAACGATACTCTTTTTGAATTGATTCCAGACCCAACGTTCTCTCTGGTGTTTTTGTTCCATTCGGCCATCCCGAGCATCCTTGACGCCACTTTCCAGGCCACATTCCTTTCTGCCCTCCTGCTCTTCTGGCTCTGCGTCTACCACGGACTACGACAGGTTAAAGATAAACTTCATTTACGTGACCACAATCTCCCCATTGTATACCGATCAATCACACACTGTGGAATGCTACGGTCAGAACGAGAGGAACTTCTGGACGTTCTACCTGCCCAAGCTGATAATTGTGGGATGCCTGTGGACCTCGGCAACGGCCATGTCCATCTGGTTGACCACCAACCAGCTCCGGGACCCCACCTACAGCTATCAGGTGGACCCTACTCATTTCCAGGTCAGCCATTATTCAAATACCCAGCCAGTCGACGACGACCTCCACCCATCTCAAAGTAATCACTCTCTTATCGACTGAAGGGCTTCAAGGTGTTTTTCTTCACGGCGGCTAGCGTCTATGTCGTTTACCTCCTCTACTTGCTAGTTACGACATACTCCGAGCTCCATTCCATGCCCTTCTTCGGCAAGTCTCTCCTGCATAATAATCTTCTTCCTTCCCACTTATAAGAGAACTACACTAACGAGTCCCTAATCTTCACTTACTCAGATGCAAGGCTGAAGTTCACAACCCTCCTGATGCTGGTGGTCCTGAGTATTTCCATCAGTATCACTATTCTTCGCTTTGGAGTTGGAGTCCTTGAAGACCAATTCGTGAGCCAGTTAAACACTACGTATGGGAGTTCGGCTGAATTCCTTGCATTTTACGCCCTGCTCAATCTCTATCTCTTCACCATGGCATGGGTTTATGCTCCGGCCGATCGACCCATCTTTGGTAATTTCCTTCCTCTCTTTGAAATTGTCACTAAACGCATAATGATGTTGACAACAAATGGCATTTGGCAGACATGCGGGTGATGAAGGACAACCCGTCCTTCTCGATGGTCAACGACTCGGACGAGGACATCCTATACGCATCCGAAGACGAATGTCGAAAACCACTCACGGGGCTGGGACTTCGTGGAGACGACGATGAAGAGAGCGACTGACGATCATCCTGAGATCAGGCAACGAATTCTCTACTTATTGCATTCGAATTTCATGTCACCTCCAAGGCATGTAGAATTCAATGCCATGAGGAGAAAATGCTTCACCAAAGTTTACATTCCCCATATTGACCATGTCTTTATTTTCTCTTGTTTTCTAAGTCCGTCTCTGTGATATTATACCATTGCATCCTTCAAATGAAAACCGGCTGAGTGTAAATTTTCATGGATTCATTCAACAAAGCTTAAATCCATTTTGAAACATTCAAAGGTTTCCAGCTAGCAAATAAGATTTTATTTTGACCCAGAGAAGGAGCCTTTCTCAGTGCAATAAACAAGAAAAGTTCATTTATTTAGAAGCAAGAGACTGAACTGGACACATGCTGACATCACAAAGTGCAGTTTGGTTCATAATGGTGATTTCTCTGCATGCATAGTTTTAAACAATACAGAAGGCAACAAGAGAGAAGAAAGCAAGGGAGAACCCACACAGACACAGGATGGAAAGAGAAGTGAGCGTTTTCACCATGGCAAGACAATATGTGACAAAACATTGGCTAACTGGAGACAAAAAGGAAAAATCAAATGCATGACTAGGGTTGTTCAATTGAAAGGGAAGGATGGTCCATCATTAAGCTTAATTCTGTTGCAATCACTCAGATTTCACAGGGATTCAAAACTACCGGTACAGTCAATAATTGCAGCGATATTCAACTGAAAGACCTCCCTTCAGGTAGATTTGAGAAGCATATTGCACCGGGAATACAAGAAATCTCATTTGGTTTTTTCTTTAGCTCCCCCTTCCTTCACCACTTGTCTCATTCTCACACTTTCTTTCTCAGACAGATACAACCATATAAATTACTATACATAGAGAATTTTATCTTTTAGACAACTAATAACAATTACAGCCAGTATAAAAAAAAATATTTAAAGAATAAAAAATATATTTAGGACCAAGTCAATTTGAAATAATTAACATTAATGGAGGAGTGTGTCTAAGGGGCTCAGGACTTACAAAATTAGCTGCCTACTAGCATACTCAGCACATCAGAATTTCAGCAGTTATACAGTAGTTCCCCTTTTTGTATCCTGAATCCTATTCCCAGATGCCAATAGTCAGCTTTGCAGTCTTCTGTCTGCAATATGCCTATGCTTTCATATTCATTCAGAGGAGGAGGTTCATAAGGTTTAGGAAAAGTGCCCCTAAAATGTCAAATTCTTAGAATTACACATCTCAAATTTCAAGAAGTCATTATATTGGGAGACAGATGCAAAAAAAATTCCCACCAAATCCAACTTCACTAGCATTGGCAATTCTCTTAATGCCAAAATGAACTCCCAATAAATCCAGCATGAGCTCCTTTTGCATACTCCATAAAATCTGAAATTAGCCCCAATAACTAAACTTACCACAAAATGGTCAAACAGAAAATGATGTGTGTGAATACTTAAAAGAATTAAGACCTCACTTTCTCAAGGATGAAAGAAGAAGATCTTCGTATACAAGATAAAGCAAGCCCCCCTGCAAAAAACGAGACTGAAATGATGCATCTAAATCCACTGAATGAGACTGAAATGATGCATCCACAACTAAATGACAAAGACATTCAAAGACAAATGACCTTATTGGGACAGCTGAGGAAGTGAAAATGCCATCCTCATAATTCTTGGGCAGATCCTTGAGGTTGAAATGTTGATTCTGAGGAAGGGTAAGAAAATATCTCCCCAGAGGCAAGAGCAAGAGGAAGAACAAGAACAAGAACAAGCATGTGGACAAGGACGGAGTGCAAGACAAGAGGGATAAAAGACACAGAAGAAGATAGAGACTGAGAGTGAAGACACTCTTTAGGCTAAAAAAAAAAAAAAAGCAAAAAGAACCAGTAGGATTCAGCGCTCTAAGTTGGGCCATTTATATGTCTGTTGAAGGGCATGCAAGTAATGAGTATCATAGAGCTGAGAGCGGATGAATGCCTCCTTGTTCACTGGTTCTGGATATGTGGATGCCAACCCTGCATAAAACAGAGGGAATCATTGATCATACTCATCATCTTTGTATTGATGAGGAATGTAAAGCAGATAAGGGAAGTGAAAACATACTTTTGGCATAGGCATGCTCAGTGATGTATGCAGCAATCTTGAGGGACACATTCTGAATTGTCTTCAATGAGGGATATACTCTGCCAATTCTGAGATCATCTTCTGTGACTAGAGATGCTAGTTTCTGCAGAAGGTGAATCATAATATCATCATGTCTTCAACTCAATCAAGCAATTGGTAGGAGGAGGGAACTTAAGGGAAGACCTGAGCAGCCATAAGAAAGATGTTATCACTGATATGATGAAGTCCAGAGCATATCACCCCAAGGGCAACTCCAGGGAAGATGTAAGAATTGTTTCCTTGACCCGAGTAGAATGTCTGGCCCTTGTATGTGACAGGATCAAATGGACTTCCGCTTGCAAACACACACCGTCCCTGAATGTCATCCATGAGGCAGATGATTCCAAGAAATTGTTTACAAGGTTATAGATTGTGACAGAGCTTAAGTTGTAAGATTACATACATCTGTATTAATGTAGGCATCTTCTGCAGTGCATTCTGCTTTCGAGGTGGGGTTGCTTAGAGCAAATATAATGGGCTTCTCATTGAATGAAGCCATACTTTTCAGCAGAGATGGTGTAAACACGCCTCCAATTGCAGCTGCACCTATGTATTGATAAATGCAAAGGTGTAGTTGAGTCAATGCTGAAGACACAGGTGCAAGCAATGGCTATAATGGAGAGGATACATGACAGACCGATGAGGCAGGTGGGTTTCACAGTGTTCACAGCATCCTCAAGACTCTTCACAGGAGGGTGATCTTTGGCATAAGGGATCTTGTGCCCTGCAACACCACCCTCTGTTCGATTCTTCACAATTAATCCTTTCGAGTCTACCAGCCATATATGTGACCTTGCTTCCTCTTGACTCAGCCCTTCTTCCTCCATTGCAGCCACAATTAGATTTGCAATCCCTATTGAGGCCTGGGGGCAAGCAGAGCATTTTTCTTTGTCATCAATATCCCAAGATTACAAATACAGTTGAACTTCGTTATAACATCATTGAAGGGACCAGGGTGAGTGTTCATTAAGACCAATTGAGTTTTCATCGTGACCAAGGCGAGTTAAAAATGAGGTTGCCATTATTATTTACTAGATGTTGAATATTAATGACTTACACTGTCTACTTCCTTTGGCATCAGGTTTACTAGGCCCTTTTCCTATAAAAAAATCGAGGTTCACTTTCTGTTCAACCCCCAATGATAGAAGTTCCAGTAATTGAGAAGTAAGATGAGAAAGTAAGAATCATACCAGCAACAACCAAGCTTGCCATTAGTAAGGCACAAATGTACAAATCTTAAGGGCTTTAGATGAGGACCAGGTATTATAAATTGCTAAAATTGAAGTATCATTAAAACTCAGGCTGTTACAACAAAGTTCAACTGTGAAATAAGCAAACCATAATTTTTTTTTACTTCTCCAGCTCCCTGGAATAGAAACTTGTTCTTGGAGAGAGGGATGTTGGTGATGCGAAGAGAGGCTAGGATACCAGCCACTGCCACACTGGCTGTTCCCTGAATGTCATCATTGAATGTGCAGAATTTCTCCCGATACTTTGCCAGAAAACGAAATGCATTGTGGTTTGCAAAATCTTCAAACTGGAAGCAAAGACACCACAATCCCAAATGTAAATATATTACTCATCATCCAACAAAGAGGAAAATCAGATAGAGACCTGGATGAGGGTATTTTGTCCATATCGTGAGACAACAGCCTCCATGAATTCATCTATGAATGCATCATACATTTCTCCTGTAGCTCGCTTTTGTCTCAACCCAATGTAGACTGGGTCATCCAATAAGGTCTAGACAGACAGACCAGCTTCAATTTTATAAATGCAACCATGATCAACATCTACTAAGAAATAAGCCTCATATTCATGCTTTTAAATTTGGTTGCCTCACTCATCTGCTTCCTTGGTCAAAAGCCTCCTTTACTTTTAAAAATAAATATTCTTTTACCGATGGTAGTAATTCTTGAGCAAATGGGCAGGACCCCTTCAATACAGCCAAAAAGCACCATTGAGAAAGAGGTTCTTGCCATTTTGCAAAGAAACCCACTAGGCAAGCAGCCAACTGGCAGAACAGGTTGACTTAACTTCTGACAGTGTGAATAAAAACAGATCCTGCCAATCACTAAGCTTTAAATTCTGTCAATGACTCCACCTGGTTGTTGGTGCCAACATCCAAAACAACGGGGAGACATTGGTGAGGTTTGATGCCACCAAGAGCAGTGTAAAGGGCCAATTTTCCAACAGGGATTCCCATGCCATAGGCACCCAAGTCTCCAAGACCCAAGATTCTTTCTCCATCCGTCACCACAATTGCTCTCACATCACTTTCTGGCCTGTTCATGCAGCAAGATTGACACAGCACATCACAATCCAGTCAAACTATAAGAATATCAGTAGGAAATATACTAAAACTGTTCTAGCATTCAAACATTAACATCACACATCTTTAATGCATTCACTGCTCCCTAGAAGTTAGCACATTAAATGCTGTGTGCTCTGGGAAATTTGAAAAGCAGCCTGTCATATGAAAATTTTGAATTAACTTGTGCAAATTACAATGCAAATGCAATTCCATGAGAAGTTTATAAAATTGTGATGCATTAACACATCAGGCTAGCACACAGCAAGAGTTGGGGCAGGATGTGTTTACATGTCATGTAAGCAGTGAATGGGTTAAAAGGTGTCATACAACTTTCTATGGCAGGGGTGCTGAAAAAAAAACTGCCTTGCATCTCAACACCTTGTAACCATCCAATGTCAGTTGCAGAGTCAATGCATATTTTTTTATTTTGCATTTATGAAGCTGTATTTCTCCCAAAGAAAACAGTAGGGCACCATGGACTGCAAGGCACGATAGACCACCCCATGAAGCACCTCAAAAATCAAAGATGCTGCTATGAAATTCACATGATGCATGCCTCCTCATGCCAGTGCAAGTTTATTTCAGTCAGTTCATGCTTTTGTTTGTCTACTTAAAGACTTAAAGAAATACTATTTTTGGTGACTAGACTTTGTAGCAACCCTGTTATTGGGCAAGCTTTTGACATGGTTTGCAGTCCATTATGATCTTTTGCTTTCTTGCAATGCATGGAAATATAATTTTAAAAATCAGAGTGGGGTACCATGGACTATGGGTGATCTGTAGTCTATGGTGCCCCATCAAGAACAATGCTGCAACATTCTCTTTTCTTTTACAGTTGCATGGGCTCCAAACTCACCTAATTTGCAATTTGGATGAGCTCTCTACTTTCACAGTTCCTGGCATCCCATATATGATTTAAAAAAATGGAGTGAAGTTGAACAGGTTGTTTTAGATAGTTTATGCTGATGTACAGGGTGGGCCAAGAAATCTTTGGTTATCTTCAATGGTTCATAGCATAGTTTCTTGAGAGTTTGAAAATATTGCAACAGCATCTTTATGTAGAACATTTATCAAGCTTTCCAATGCTGTCAAACGTTTTTAAGATCCATTCAGTCATTCTGATGCAGTTATGCACAGAGAAACAGAGGTAGCGCTTGAAAAGTGCATGAACCAGTACCCTGGAAAATGTGGCCCTGGTGACATCCATTCTTTCCCTTGCACATTCACAATCTGCCAAGGCATTGTTCACATTTCCAGTGCCACTCCTTATACTATTTATCTAACTGTATTGAAGTTATGCCATAAGTCTTTATTCTGTTGACATTATTGGAAAACTGAAAGAATTTTTTAATATAAGGAGGTGCTACTGCAATTTTAGCAAACTCTTGGAGACCAGTGCTGTGGAGTGATATAAAGGATAATTGAATATTTGTTTGGCCCACCCTGTAAAAGCCTTCCTCCAGTTTTTTCCCCAAGAAAAAGCTCAAAGTATATGCTTTGCAATGACCCCAAAGGATCTTTTGAGCTGGCCCATCCATATGGGTGAATGACCATGGAAAACTTCTAACATGTGCTGAGGCACTCCACAAAAGTTCACATTCCAGGCTTAAAAGAAGAAGTGCTTCTTAATTTGATGTATGAATTGTCTATATCATCACTGCAAATAAAGTTATAACATTCCAAACCTCTCCAGTTCATTCTGTATCCCCCTGTATATAATACAATACAATAAAATGAGTTTATTGTGTTCAATGTCATAGACCTGGGGTGTCAAACATACGGCCCACGGGCCAGATCCGGCCCGCAGAGGTGGTTCACCTGGCCCGCCGTCTGCTTTTGAAATTTTCCACATGGATTGAGTGTCAGCACAAATTTCAGGGAAATTTTATGGGTGCAGCCCGCAGGCATCTGCAGGGTAAGGAATACGGCCCACCGACCGATTTGAGTTTGACACCCCTGTCATAGACAAATATTTACACAAATATTTTACTTTTCTTTAAGAATTTTTAGGGTCCCATTGTTTCTGTTCTGAGATAGCAGGCCAGTTTAAGGAATTTCACCATATATTTGATTGTATTAATATGCAATGATAGCATTAAAATTGAAAATTTATGTTTGTTGGGATGATTGCGGTAATACCACAGTATTAGAGAGTTTCTGTATGACAAGTATACAGGGCAAACCAGCAGGAAGCAAAATTTGTCTTCTATCTCTCCATGGTTGCACAGTGTGCACAGCCTGTCATGGTAATCTATATCTTCATGCTTACCTTGTTCTCTCAGTTCAAACATCCCTCTGCGAAAAGGACAAAGGTATGGTTGGGTGACAATATATCCAAATATTTTTCTTTGTTTAGAGTGATTTAAAAAATTCTGGTAACTGCCTGGGCACCAAAGCCATATGAGCACAATAATCTCTGTATGTTTCCAGTCCAGCAAGTGATGTCTCGTTCAAACCACCCTAGTTGCCATATGTACACCTTTTTTGCAAGTCGGGTGTGTGGCATGGAGTTAAACACAACCAGTACTTGAGTGTCCGTATATATTGTTTGCAAAATAAGTTGCACTGACCTAGTTCTCCATGTGCAATGCTGTTAGGCATAGTGTTATGCACTCTCAGTATCCATTTACAGAATTTGTTATGTAATATTTCACTTTCTTGTCTGTTTTCAAAGCACCAAAATTTGGGCCCATAGTTTGCCACAGGGAGGAATTTGGTGTCAAATACTTTCAACAACACATTTGAAGAGAGAGGAGGGTATTTGATTAGGGCTGGTTTAATTATACCCAGGGCTTTCCTAGCTTGTCAGGGCAAGCATTTTTTGGGCAATTCTCCACGAGCCATGAGAGCTAAAGATCATGCTGAGATATTTATGGTATGGAATGACCTGAATTCAGTTACCATCGAAAAACCACTTCTCATGCTGGGTAAGATGACCACCCCATTGGAAAACTATGATTTCAGACTTTTGCAAATTTGCATTAAGTTCCAATTATCTAGGTATTCTTTCAAAAGGTCTACTAGCTTTTGAAGGCAGAGGGGAGTGTCGCTGAAAATTACTAAGTCATCTGCATACATAAGACACAACATTGGAAAGTTATTTAGCATGGTAAGTTCAGGGGCATTTTCTCTCAAGGCAGGGAGATCTTGAAGAAACAGATGGAACAGCAGAGGGGACAAAACACAACCCTGATGGACACCACTTAAGCACTTGAAGCAGTTGCTGTCATCGGTTTCCACTGAGGCTCTCACTTCCTAGTAGATACTCTGTAGCATGCACATCTTTGTGCTCAGCTTAAGTTTACTCAATTTACTCCATAACAGTTCACAGTCCACCTTGTCAGACGCTTTTTCCAGGTCCCCAAATAGGTGAAGAAACAGCCTTTTTGCCAGTTCAGGTATCGTGCAAGGAGCGTAAAAATATTGTCCATGGTGCAATAATGGCAGCAGAAACCTTGTTCCTCTGGGATGAGTTCTCTTTGCCAAGCCCATTCTGCCATTTGCTTTTCTAGATTTGTGAAACCCTTGCTTAGCAGCAGCAGGAGTGATGGCTCTGTAATTCTCAGGGTCCATTTTGTCTCCTCTCCTGTGCATGGGTAAATGAGGCCAGTTCTCTAGGCAAGGGGTTATGACTGTAGTAGGTAGATTTTGTTGAATATGCTTATGATGATATGAAGTACTGCAGGGTTATCAATGGCTTCTCTGAAGAAACCTCCATTGAAACCTTCAGTCCCTGGTGCAGATCTTACCTTTAGATGTCGCATAGCTCATTTCACTTCATTTTCAGACTGTGCATTGTTCTTAGTTTCATCCCAGTGGAAAATATTTATTTGGAAGGGTGCAGTTCCCAGTGATCTCCATACAGGCTTGAGAAGAATTTCTGCCATTTCACGGTTTGGATGGGGGGTTTCGAGCCAGACCATATTTTTCATTTCTTCCAAAAATGTTGCTTGTCATGGGATTGAAGTGCACTCAGTAGGGAAGCTTTTGCCGGAAAATCTGTTGGAAGTTGGTCTGTGTGTTAACTTGCAGATTTTCCTTTATGATTTTTCTTATTTTGTCTTCATACACTTCATGGGATTCTTCTCCTTTGTTTTCTATGACTCCACTGAAAATCAAGTTCTGGCTTCAGAATTGGCTATCAAGGCGAACATTCATTTTTTCTTGTTGGTTTAACTTAGTTCTCAGTTCTTGATTTTCCTCTGTAAGATTAGCTTGTTCATTCCCGAGTTCAGTAAAATCTTGGGTTACAGATTTGATGGATTCTCTCAGATTCTAATCTAATGCTTCAATTTTCCTGTCCATACCTCGAATCATGTTGGCAATGTCTCCAAGGTGACACTGGGTGGGGTTGGTGTATCCTCTCCGTTGATTATCTTGGCCCTTCTCTCACCTTGGTTAGGTGTCAGGGAGAAAATGTCCATTAAGTGGGATTGTTCTATATTTGTATAATTTGGATGGGGGTTGAGTTCCACTCCACTAATGATGAGGACAGTGCAGATGATAAGGAACAGGTGACCCTCAAGGTGACAGCTGGTGTGTTCACTTAGTATACACATCACTTGAAAAAAGGGATTCACATAGACCTTCTGGTTGATTTTTCCTTCTTTCATGGAGAAAAACAGATTCAAGTCACAGTTCACTGACCACAAGAAGAGCGATGATATACATTACGGTTGGGGTGTGCACAGTAGATCACTTGTACGGTTGCTGTGGATAATTTCCGTGAACAATAACAGAGCCACAGTTAGTGTGTACCTGCTTGGTGCCATCTTGGAACCTCTCCCCTGCATAGACAGTGAAATGGGTCTAATGCAGCCTGAAGAGGAAAATTTTTAAATTTGGCCAGTATAGACAAGTGGTCATAATAAAGAGGGGATTTTTCTCTCCAATGTAGATTGGCATTAATTGCAGCAGTCAATGCTCTGATGGCAATTCTAACACTGTTGAATGAGCAGAGATATAACTGGCTTTGTTGGCCAGTTGTCAGGCAGATTCAGGGAAAAGGGAGAGATGTTTGGGAGAAGGATAGGATAAGGAAGATGTTAAAAAAAATTATCAGAATTTAGATAGCAAGCCATGGGAATAAAAGAAAGTAGAAATGACCCTACATTCTATCAAGTTTCTTACCATTTTGTGTTCAAGCGGAATAAAAGAGTGGCTAGTACATCGAGTCTGCAAATCCTTGCTTGCTTGTTGCATTATACAGGTGGCAGGATAAAACAAGGCATTTTAACATTGAGCTTCTGAAGTTAGCTATTTATGATTGATCTATGGTTGCAATTTGTTTGGCAGATCCATAGGCTTTATTGCCAATAATGTAATTTGATTAAGTTGGACATACTGTATTATATATTATATACATGATTGTATTAAATATTAAATATTATATAGAGTAATTTGGGGGAATATGGCCCTAAAAAATGTAACCTGACCTCAATGGTCCATCAAGATCGAATTTGACTTTTACAATGTTTCTAAAATAGCGATCAATATCTCCTTTACTAAATCCCAGCAAGGCACATGCAAAATATCATATGGATATTGTGCCTTTGGATGTTTTCCAAGTTGGTCCCAAGAGGCCCTTATTGTTGGGGGAATATGGCCATTTCTCAAAAAACAACTCAAGGTTTTTGAGGTACCAGTGAAATGTGGTGGAACATGCTGAGTACCTTGAAGCATAATAAAGGAGGCTCAGCAGTTGAAAAAGAAACACATTAACTGCATTGAGGACAAGCAAAGAAGTCAACATCATCATCTGACTCAAGGACCTGTTGTGAAAAGCAGGAATACAATGTTTTTGGCTTTGAGTAGCATTGCACATGAATGGGAGAAAGTATCTAAAGCAGTGGTTCTCTCAACCTTCCTTTTACTCCTATTGAACCTTCATGCATTCAAGGGGGTAATTACCCCCCAGGTTGAGAATTGCTGATCTAAGGTAGCAGTGGGTATTCGCAGCATATGCAAGCCTTCTTTGAGGATTTAAAAAATCACTGGTTAGGAGTTGAGTTCAATATTGGAGTCTGGTTTTCACTGAATTGATGTGGAGGGATTCTAGAATGCTGATTGTGTTATTTCACTGATTTTCAGCATATGGATGGGCAACTAAGCTAACCTGCAACAAGAGAACCCATACTTTTCAACTGTAGGCAATTGCACCATGACTTGTCTGGGTCTGCAGCAGGGCAAAATCAGATTGCATCAGCCCTATATGAACACATGGAGATCCAACAAGGGGATCACAGCTATTGGAGCATCATAATTGCAGCAACTGACTCATAAATAGAAAAATAACCCTCTTTATCTCCAGAATATAAAATAGCAATAAGAAAACGAAAAATATATAGTGAGGTTAAAAAAATACGCTCTACCGTTTTCTATGGGAGAAACAGTTTCATAAATTAAGCAAAAAAAATTACATTGGATACATGATTGATATTTGACAATTATAAGGTGTTGAAATGCTTGCCAGCTTTTTTACAGCACCCTTGCCTAAGTCATGCAATGCCCATTTAGAGGTGAATTAAAGGTGCTTAGAGGTGGATCATTCCACCTCAAGTGAGGCGATCACCTATGCTCAACCGTCTCAAAATTCAATTAATTTTTCAACTTTAACTTTTCAAGGGACAGTTGGATTCAGCTCATACTTGACAGAGTGGTTCATGAGTCTAAGGGCTTTTTTTCACTTCCGCAAGATGGCGCTGTATCCCAATAGAGAGTGCTGCTGTTGATCAGGTGACCAAGGGTGATTAAAAAAAGGCTCCACCATTTTCAAAGGGGAGAAAGTACAATTTGTGTATTCAAGTAAAAAATATAAGATTCATAAGCTCCTGATATTGGACATATAGGTGTCAAGAAGATGTCTGTTTGCTTTTTTTTTCCTGAACAGTTCTTTGAGTCATGTATTGTCCTGATACACAGTTTACAGGTGGAACATTATACCCTTGGTCACCCGGTCAACAGCAGCGCTCCTCTATCACCTCTATTGGGATACAGCACCATCTTGCAGAAGTGAAAAAAAGCCCTTAGACTCATGAACCACTCTGTCAAGTATGAGCTGAATCCCCTTGAAAAGTTAATGTTGAAAAAGTCATTGAATTCTGAGATGGTTGAGCACAGGTAATCACCTCACTTGAGGTGGAATGATCCATCTCTAAGCACCTTTAATTCACCTTTAAAGGGGCATTGCATGACTTAGGCAAGGGTGCTGAAAAAGAGCTGGCAAGCATTTCAGCACCTTGTAACTGTCAAATATCGATTGCATGTCCAATGTAATTTTTTTTGCTGAATTTATTAAAAAAACTGTTTCTCCCATAGAAAATGGTGGAGTGTTTTTTTTTTTTAACCACCCTATATAACAGCTTCTTTCTTAGGTACAAATGCTGATGAAAATGTAAAATGAAAAATGTTGTACTCTGCTTCTCTGCGAGCTTTGCTTTCTCCATGTGCAATCCTACTTAAAACACCCCTTAAATCGTCCTCAGCACATTTTTTTCCATCTTCCTTTTTAACATAATTCGACTGTCCATTTTCTTCTTTTCATGTCACTGTAGCCTTCAAGGAAATAAACATTTATATTCAAATAATTTAAAGAAATACTTATTAAATAATGCAAAATGAAGCTTGTTCAATTTTCTTTTGAATGATATATAATTTTGGGGGGTTTCCTTCAGAGAAATAGCCACCATTACAGTTTTTAAAAAAGTGAAAAAATTTTTTTCTTGAAAATGGGCTTTTACTTGAAGTTCCTTTTCCTCAACCTCAAATTTATCACCCACAAGCTCACAGACCCTTTTAATGACTGAAAAATGGTTCAATGTGCCCCCCTCCACGATCTACAACAGCCTCATGTTACTCCCCTCACGATCGCATGATCTCTCATCAACCAATCTGTATCATGCAGGGGCGCATGGGAAAAGAGGGTGCGTGGGAGAAACAGGCAACAGCAGCAGCGTGACCTTGGAAAGAACTCAGGAAATTTTTTCGGCACTTCTTTTTAAACTGTAATAGTGGTAATTTCTCTCTTGCAAACCCCCCAAAATTATATATCATTCGAAAGAAAATTGAACAAGCTTCATTTTGCTTTTTTAAAAATTGATATTGGCCCAAGTTATGAAGCTTCAAATTTGGGGCTTTTTTTTTTGGCCCACCCTATATTTTACCTTGAGAACTGAGCCTCTTTTTGAACTTTTGACTTATCTAGTTGGACATACAGTCATATACTGTGGCATGATATCATATGAAGATGCACCAATTGCGGCACAAGAAGCAAGGAACTGCCACAGATGCATTTGGTCAAGAAAACTGTATGCAATCACAGCACCCCTGATTTGATGCTCTGAATGGCAGGTATTAGCCATTACAGTAGTTCTTCATCTTAGTTTGATATCCCATGACTATTCAAGCATCAATACTTTTTCACAAACATAAGAAAAAGAAAATCAGTGGGTGGTTATTATACATGGGTCTTAGCTAAGAGAGACACCTGACTAGCTCTACAGGCAGTTTGCAGTTCCATTCATGCACTGTCTTGCACAAAAGAATTACCATGGTGACACTTGACTTTTTTTGCCAGATATTGATTGATTTTTATCATCATTACTCAGATGCCTTGCCTGTTGCCCTGACTCCTGGAAAGATGTACACGGGTTGAAAGTTCTGTGAATGCATCACTGCCGTGAATACCCACAGTTACCCTAGACTGTTGATGTAAGAGGAGTGATCAACCATAGAGTAAAGTGAACATGTGCTACAAGTGTGAAAAATGAGGTCTTACCTTGCAGGAAAAACATTGTATAGTTTTTGTGCACATGCATAAATAGTGCGAAAAAAATAATAGAATCCCCTTTTACCCTTTTTTATGAGGGATATTTACTTGTATTCAAATTTCATGCTGCAAAAATTTCTGGAGTACATCAAACAATGTCCAGGAAGAGGTGCACGGGCATATCCTCATGCACTCCCTCCTCATGTACTGCATATTTCATCCAGATGTCCAGTGCATCTATCCACACATCCAGAAGTGGATTGGGTACTCTTTTGCTGCCTGAGATCCCACATGAAAGGAAGCTGACACTACCAATAGGTCAGTGTGGTGCTACCATGAAATGAAGGATGTGTCCAAATTACCCCAAATCAAGATGGCCATATTCCCTCATATTGGCTTGCATTACAAAATTGACAACACTGTCTGCAAACTACAAGTGAAGGGGCTAGCACCTTCCACAAGCATTCTGGAGGGACCATAGAATAACTTTGAACAACAAATGGTTTCTGTATCCATGCTGCTATTAGGAAATATATACTTAACCCTTTAATGCATGATTTTTTACTTTTCAAAAAAAAAAAAAAATCTGGTAGGTTTTACTTACATCATAGAACATGGGAGAAGTGGAAAAAAAATTTTCCATAAAATTTGCAAGCAGTAGTTCTGAAAATGTTTTTGTTGCTCATTTGCTACAAACAGCATTTTCAGCTTTCTAATCCAGGCTGCATGGATGTTACAGAGCTCAGTCAGTCCGTCAACATTTGTACAAACCTCAACACAAGAGAAAATATAAAAATATGGAAGAGCCTAGACCCTGGATTAGCATAAAGTTTTAAAATAATTGCACCAAAAACATCAGTCGGTCACCAGATGATGCCAGGTGTCTTTAATTTGCTTGTCACTAGGAGTGTATGACACCTAGTGACTGCATGGTTGCTAGGTATAAGGACCGGACTGTTGTATATCTGCTACGAACCTATTTACCTCAAGAGCTCGCTACCTACGCAATTCAAATTTTTAAAATTTGGTATATAGCATATCTGCTACATCATCCATTAAAGGATTAAGTTGCTCAAGGCTCATATTAGTTTCAGGGTCATGAGTTAAAGAATTGCATGCATACGACTTTCAAAACATTGATATATCCTGAATTCCTGTGAGAACTGGATTAATGGACAGGTCTAAACATGTCAAAAATTGCATGTACTCAGAACCATTTTTTAAATTCACCCAAACTAATTATTCAGTCTGTTAGGGGATTTATTGTGAAGGGCCATATTCCCCCAAGTTACCCTATAACTAAATATAGTATAATTACACCATAGAACTAATTCATGCTTAAATTCAGCTTTCTGGGCCAAGTACTTTTTGAAGTACAGTGAATTTGAAAACTTGCAGCAAGGGAAGCCCAGCCAATTTTAACAGTGAGAAAAAGGAAGGCAAAAAAAGCTGACAGATACGGGGAAAAGCAAGGTGAAGTTCATTAAGGAAGGCTGGAAAGTGCTTGGCATGGAGGGGCAACTTGCAAAGACTTGCACAGGGAGTCCAGAAACTTGCAGGAGTTCCTCAAGTATGATGTCTCCTCATTTTGTTTCCTTCATTTTTTTTCTCCCTATTCAATAGGCTGGGCCATCACTGGAAACAGACAGAATACCCTCACAGGCATATTTGCAGGAAGAGGCAGTCACTTTCTTCTGCCAATTCCTGTCTTGTTTTTCTTTCTCATTAGATGAGATCATTCATTCCCATTCTTCCCTCACTGGATATTCAGTACACCAATACTTTCTGCAACTCCTGATAGTTCTGACTACCACAGGTGAAAGATCTAGACTTAAATTTCTGCACTAACTGGATCCATTCAGATTTCTTCTGGAACATTCTCATAGGATTTTTGGTTATTTACTGCCACATCATTGTTCATATCTTTTGATCCCATTACAATCCCATATTGAAACTTGGATCAAGGAAAATGTGAAAATTTCATGTTCAATTTATGAAAAGTAAGTTTTTTTTTCTAAATTCATAAATGGACTAAAGGAGGTCAAAGACCTCTTGATCTTTGACCCTCCCCCAGTCAAACTTCATGAAGCACATATAATGCAAAAGAGAATCAAAATAGCTTCAAAGTGACACCAATTTCATCTTTCTCATTAATTCAATTTGAACAAAAAGTATTGGCACTTGAGTGATGAGCACTGGAATTAAAATTGGTACTTTTTGGCTATCTTCAAATCAATGTGCCTCTAAGAATACTTTCTACCCCAAGGTGTTAACCCTCATTATATTGGCATTTGGTATAGCATCAGCCTCACTTATTTCCAATCTCTTCCTGTTGTCAAATCTCCCCATAAGCTTATGATAGGGAACATGGTTAATTCAATATGGCAGCACCCCATTTTAGCAACAAAATTGGAAATGACCAATAGTGGTGTTATATCAAGGGTTCAAAGTACTTCATCAAGGGAAGTGAAATTCTGCATGAATTACTTTAACAAACCCATGATACCATCAAATTTCATCAAAACCAGAGGTCAGGTCAACTTTCATGTTATTCGCATTCATTTGATATGGAATGACCCCCAATATGTGACTCTTCTGACCAATCCTCAATTAACTTATAGAGAAGAAAGACATATACAGCCTTAATTCACTTAAAAAGGAAAAGAAAAAACATGGCAACTACAATCTAGATATGAGATAAGCTATTAAATGGGGGATCTGGATATGCATTAACAACTTAAATCTGGACATAAGATAAGCCTCAACATAATGGCAGCCTAAGCAAGGTAGAGGGATAGTTGAGACAAAGACCAATTGCGAAGGATGTCATAGACGTGTCCCCGGTCATTGATGGTGATAAAGAGACCCCGGGGACGTCGATAGATGACCCCAAACTTCTGACAGGCCAGGCCGACAGTTGGGGTGTAGACGATGGGCATCATCTCCTCTACATTCTCTGACAGCAGTCGATAGAAGAGCCTCTCATTCCGGTCTTGAAGCCCAGCAAGGTAAACGTATTTGTTCAGGTCTTCCTGGTATCGATTCAAGTTTCGTTTACAAAGTTCCACTTGCTCCTCCTGGGTCTTGAATCGAGGTGGGAGGAGGCCATGGATCCCCAGTCGCTGCCTCTCCTCCAATGTGAATGCCATCCCCTGTTATTGTTGAAATTCATGTCAGTCAAATACATGAATCCTACACACACCAATGTGAGCACTTGTTGCCCCCCCCCCCCCCCAACTCCCCCATGTTTCATTTGTCAATCAGTACAAATGGCCCTGCACGTACAACTTAACTACAGTGATGACACTTTGGTAGGATCTCCTAATCTGGCCAGACCTTTTTTCAAGTCAAAAATCCATAATTCCTTGTCATCATTACCTTTTAAATTTCAGGCATCAAGGTAGCTTTGAAATATACTTTTCTTGAATTGAATGATAAAATTTGGCACAATAGTAGGTCCAGTATTGCAATTTGGCTAATGCAAGTTGTCCTTAAAGATGTTCATTGGGAAAGGCCAATGTCATTGGTATTGTTATTTTTTTCTAGAAAAATTCTTACTTACACTTAGGAAAAGTTGTGCTGTTATATTTGGCACAGATGCAACTCTAAGATAAATAAGGGAAAATACAAGTTTCAATTTGAAATCTTCAATAACAAAGAGACAATAAATGTTGAAGAGAAAGAAAAGCTGTGAAAGCAGAAGTGGCTAGAAAGGCTTTCTGTACACTTGCTAGCTTTGCAAGGACCTCCCCCACCTCCTTTCATCTCTGGTAGGTTGCAATCCCCTACTCCATTGGAAGACTGAGCATGGGAAGCTCTCACATTGACTATTTTGTAAGTAGGAACTCAGACAAATAGAGTCAGTTAGTGTCAAGGAAAGGAAATGGGACCCAACTCAGACAATTAAGTGGCAACTGGTCCCATTCAAGATATATCAGGAGTCCTCCACATCTCATTACTGCACATTATCCTTCCTTTTTTCTCCTAAAAACCAATAGTAATGTAATGGAAGTTATAACTCTTCTCAAAAGGGTTGTTCCACAAATCCTAGTAGATCAAAGCTGCCTGCTTGTTTCAACTAAGGGAATTGACTATGGAGGGACAAATTATTAAAGCTAGTACTTATAGGAGTACAGAGTACTGAGTACTGAGTACCTGGAGTACAGAGAAAGGAGTCTACCTTGTTGAGCCGTGGATCCCTGAGGTAGTCAAGCCCTCGGACCTGGGAGGGGCAGACATTATCGCCAGCCACTTCATGGAATTTCCTTGAGGACTGAAGATTCAAGATGGGTGGCTGACCCAAGTTATCCCATTTGCCAAGTGATCCATCCACCATCCCACTGGCTAACTGCACTCCCTGCTTCCCCTTCTTCCCCACTGACGATCTAAGTACATGGTAAACACAAAACAAAATGGGAATGAATCAAATGATTCCATCCACCCACTTATCAACCTCAACCAGGTTCACACTCTAAAGTAATTTCCAGGAATGGTGCTGAGCAAGCCCCTCCCTTTGGCACTGTATACTAAAGTCGATCTTTCATTTCTTCCTCAATTAGTTTCCATTCATGTCTATTGTGGGACAAGATCAGGATAGTCAGAAGGAAAACAACTCTGTATGTGTTGTTGCATCTTGTTGTTCATACAGAATGCATCACTCACCGATCCCCTACCTATACTCCCTGTGGCTCATGACAGAGATGAAGGAGCTGCAAAAAATGGGCACAAAGTTCAGTTTGGATACCAGCAGTCTTCATGATGTTCCCCAATAAATATTGGAAATGCCAATCTATTGGTAGCACAGTTCTTATAACTGTCCCTTTAGTTTTCTACAATAAACAATTTAGAAAGAGTCTATAGATTACACAGAGAGCACACACATTAGAACAGGGGTGCACAACATACAGCCCACAAAGCCCTTGTCTATGGCCTGCCATGACTGGTGGTGTTGTAAGTGCTACTATGGTTCCTGTCCTGTTGGCCAGAGCTATGGTCAGCCAGCTGAGGTCTGCAGTAGGTGAGTAAAAATCACAAATGGCCCTCATAGCTTTTTGAGCTGAGGAACTCCTTTTGGCAGGAGCCAGGTATTGTGATATCTTCAGTCTCCCTCTTTCTTCCACCATAAGATGCACTCTTACTTTTTCCTTTCCTTTCCTCACTCATGCTTAATCCTCTTCATGCATAGCTTGCAGGATGCATGGTTCAAATCAACTGTAAATATTTGAGGCAGCAACCAATTTGAGGATCTGCAATATAAAAGTCTCAGTTCACAGAGGAAATGAGCTAACTACAAAAGGGGCTCGTTTCTCCCAAGTAGTTGCACAACTGGATGAGTCTACCTTGATAAGGCTTGGCATTAATTGCAGCAGACTAATATGGGGTTCAATTGAGGTAGACCCCTCTGCAAAGGGGTTCCTTTGACAGTTAACAATATTTATGCTGTAAAATATTGTTGGTATGAGAATAAATTCAAGTAAGACTGTCATATTTTCCTCCAGTGTGTTATCATGGTTCCAATGATATCAAACATCAGACAAATACATTAAATTTAAGAAAAAAATGTAATGTCAAAATGCACTTTGCCATAAGGAAACCTCCCAGGTGTACAAGGCTGTCCCCTTATCAAATGTGAATCCTGTATATGATGCCATGATGGTGTTATACAATGACTATACACATAATACAATCTGTGAAGATGCAGCAAAGAGTGGCAGCACATGCTGGACATTCATATGGCTAGCACATCACCATTGCCTCTTTTTTATTGACAAACAGAACTAAATATTATGCATTTGGGTCAGAGGATCATTGGGTTCCACAAAGCCACACTGATAGTTGACCATGCTGTAATGAAGACCTGGCATGAGGTGAGAGGTAAAATGTGATGCCATCCAGACATAGATATCTTGACACTCCCCAGAAGAACATTTTCCCATAGGATGTCTCACAAGTCTTAGAGTTCAGGTTCTGCACATGTACCAGAAGCTGCACCAGATTACCCTATTGATCCCTCCCCCACCCAAGGAGTGAGTTGAAGGCATCTGTGCTTATATTTCCCCTTGCTAAAAGCAAGATAAGTAGGTTAGGCTACTTAGGAGAGATTTACCTCAACACTCTAGGTCTAGCATCATCACATGTAGGGGGCACCACACATTAGTTGGAATAGGCACCAGTGAAATGTTTGAAATGTCCACTGTCTTTCTCAAAGAGAACATCCACTAGTGAAATCAGATGACAGACAGAGGTAATAGGGCACCTAGGTATATTGAGTCCTTCAGTTCTGCTTGTTCTCCAGCAGTTCAACTTTTACTAGCAACTGGAATAGGTGCCCCTACAGACTGAGGACTCCTACATGTGAAGACAACGGATTCAATTCTCCTTGTGGTGTCTTGAAATGCTCTACTAAAATTCCAGGCTATTCAACTCAAATGCTGAGATAAACCCAAGAAACTATCCATCTTATTAGTCACCAAGTACTTCCACAATGCATGTGGACCAACCAATAAATCTGCAGTCTCCAACCAGACATCCAGGCTTCTCAGACACGGCTGAGAAGGCTGAGAATATGGTGTTCGGGATGATGGTGAAGTGGACTCAGAAACTAGTTAAAACAGCAAAAATCCCATCACAACACGTCATGCCTGACTCAGATGAGTGCCTCGGGGAGGGATTACTTACCAAATCGTTCGACCACTTCAGCACAACCTTTCCCTTGAGATGAGAGCAACCACCATGTTATGCCCAACTTAGCTTAGCTTAGGTTGTTTAGATGTGGCCACTTCAGTAGCATAACAGCTTCTTCAAACAAAGTGGTGGGAATGCAAATGCAAGAAGTAATTCAAAACATACTAAACATTTCACGCTACAATATCAATTGGATCAACCTATCAATTAAACAATTAAAGTCTAAATTATAAAAAAATCAATAATAATGCAAATTTAAATAGATCCCAAACGTCTTCTCTAATTGACCCAACCAAGGTTAGGTGATACATTCATCATTCATCATCAGCACAATATGGAAGAATTCCTGATGGAAAATAAGAACAAGAGAATTGCTTATGCTCATGTGGTGAAGACCAGGGATGTCATGAAAGCTTTTCTGAATGCTCCTGTTTTCCTTGTCTTTCTTTGAGGAAGTTTTTCTCAAAATTAGAGAATAATTCAGAGACATATCATTTTTTAATCATGCTTAATGACATCTTAGAGCATGGCTAAAAAAAAGTTCCGATAGGGTAGATATGTAATAGGGGGGTATGTATGTAAACAGTTTCTGCCTGTATTCTGCCAACTTGGAATAAAAAATTTAGTTTAACACAACTAAACTTGATTGAAACTTGACTCCTTGATTCTGATGAAAAAGAGAGACAACCAGAAATCTCATTTTTTCCAAAAATGGCTTGAAAAAATTTAAGAGTCCCGATTGTTTACTAGATACTGATATTTTCAATAAATACATGCTCCAAGTCTATGAAAAATTTTAAATGGCCATTTTTTCAGCAATATACATATCACAAATCAACAACCAAAATGCACATAAATCAGTGAAACATGCACCCTAAAAATAAAATGCCACCAAAAAATGAGAAAAATGTCCTACCTAAAAAGATCTCATACAGGAATTATCAAAGAGAATTCAAGCATGATGCACAGGGCCAATACCATGAACATAGGACTAATAGGTCTTTACACTCTGTTTGGACATGCATGACGGCCGTTTGTGGCATCGAAGATACTGAGTGTATGTGAATGCATGATGTCCACATTTGTAGATAGAGAAGCTCAGGGAGCTCAAGTAGCAAACATGTCAATGAGGAACTTTTCATAGCCTACAGGATTCTCTCACAAGTGCATTCCAATGCTTTAACAATAATTCCAAAAATCGTTCTAAGCAAATAAAATGACAGAGGCAGCATATGATTGCTAATGGATATTATACTGCACAAAAATATTTAGGAAACACCAAAAACTGGCATAGTACCTCATCTCTGAATTTAACCTGATAGTCATGATGTCTGGAAGTATGAATAAGATGCTAAAATGAAGGGTTGGGGCTGAATGGGGCTATAGAATGAATTTTATGTCCACAAACATGGACACAGAGCAACAGAGGGTTAATGTTTCATAACAGAAGAATTCAGCTTATCAGAGGTGGTATGAAAAAAAGGGGAATCACCAATGCTCTAAGAAAGCCATATCAAAGCTTTGCTCAAGGGCTTCAAAATGTAGCTTTCATAATAGCTGATGCTAATGTTTGACCAGCAGGAAAAGTGGCTGATGTATCAGCCTTTATTCATGCCAAAAACTGATATTTGACTAGCAAGGGAATACTCACATGAATCTGATATATAGGGTGATTTAGAAAAAAAAAAAGGAGCCATACTGTTTTCTATGGGAGAAAGTAAGATTCATAAACTCTTGATATTGAACATATACAAGGTGTTGAAATGATTGTCTAGTTTTCTTTTTTCATGACAATTCTGAGCCATGCATCATCCTGTTAACAAAGTTTACAGGTGGATCATTACACCTCAAGTGAAGTAATGGTCATGTTTTACCATCTCAAAACTCAATTAAAGTAGTTTTCCCAGTTCTGGCCTTTAACTAATTCTGACCATATTCATATTTATAAATTGGCTTCAAGGCCATATCTTTTGAAAAGGCTCTCAGATGCAACTGATATTTGGCAGAAAGGCTCATGGGCCTGTAAGGTTATTTTTCCTACCCAAAAAGTGGCATAGCATGAAGAAAGGGGGGGGGGGGGGCTCTCTGGCTGATGACAGCACCCTCTATTTGCATATGGCCATTTCATGGTATGTGAAAGACTCATGAACCTCTCTGTCAAGTATCAGCTGCATCCAACTGCCCTTTGAATAGTTATGGCCAATCAAACTAGGGTGGTGACATAATAATAACCATATTAACATCTGGGGGTTGGGGGCCATGTTGTACCAACATCACCAAATTAAAATTCAATTTCTTGGCCTACACTTGAAATACAGACATGTTTTTTGCCTGTTGGCTATTCTGAAAATAATTGTTTGCCAAATTTAACTGAATTCTGAGATGGTCGAGCATAGATTATTACCTCACTTAAGGTGGATTGATCCACCTCTTTTTAAATTTAAATTTTTAATTGTAGACATAAAGTTTGTTGCAAATTGAGAAAATTGGAAAATTTTAATTTTTAATTGAAAAATTGAAAAAAACTGCCATGACAGAGTATGCCATCAAATGATAGTAAGGGGTTAACTGGGTTCCATTATCTGAAGGGAGGTTTTTTTTTTTTCTTTTTTACAACTACGGCTGAAACATTTGACACTGAATCATAAGTACAAATGATATGTAAGTCAATTTTTAGTCTTTCTTAAGAAGTATTGCATGTTCAAACTTAAACAATTAAAAATTTAAATTGCTGACAAAGTTTGTTTCAAATTGAGTGGCAAGGTTTCTGTTACCCCCTTCTTTTGTTGCCTTGCAGCACTGGTTCAAGCTAAGTAGGTAGTGACTTTTTTTTTTTTATCACCTCATACATAGGTTTGTTATATGGTCTAGAATGCAATCCATGGACCAAGAGGCAAGAGGACCATTGTTTGAGATAGAAAGCTATCAGATTGGGTCAAGATCATAGCAAAAAATATCAAGGCATGAAGTACATTTGAAACTCAACATACAACTAATAATCACCATTCTCATCATGTTAACAGTCTCCAAAAATAAAACTGAACTTCAATGTTAGAAAAGAATATATTTTCCACACATTTGCAAGTAAGGACAAAAGATACAAAAGATGAGGGCAAAGACAAAAATAAAAGACAACACACACATGCACAAGGGAAAATAAATAGAATGCAAATGCAAACAGTAGGCAATAAGGATATCCATAGAACCCCTTGGGTTTTCCCTGGGGGATCAGGTTGAGATACAAAAATGATTATTTTTTTCATGGACATCCAGTCATCTGAATCAGCTAATTATGAAGGAGGTGGTTGCTGTATTAGATTCTTTCCATTAAATAAATGAATAAAATCTGACTTTAAAGATTTTAATTGATTCTGCAACCTTCATATCATGTCAGTTCATTAAATATTCTTAGCCATTATTGTACAATAATTTGTTCTGCAAATATTATATTTGTTCTGGAATACCAGAAAAAAAAAACTAATACAAACATAGGCATCCAAAGAACAGCCATCTCAGGGTCTGGGAGAATATTCTTAATAAGAGCTAGCATAAAATTAGTTCAAATTTTATACTGCTTATGCCCTATTGTCTTGTAAATTACCAAGTTGTAGGGTTTTAGATGTTCCCGTGGTTCTTTGTCAGGTCTCTGCTTGTATGCTGATGTCTTTGTGGTACCACATGACCATCATGCTATGTAGCATTGTCTATATAGTGGAAATAAGTAAATGTTACAATCTCCAGGACAATGCCTGAAATTTTTGCTGTCCACGAACATCTTAAAAGTCAAGTAATTTATACCTTATGGGCTGCATGCATCACATGTAGGCTAACTTTTTCAAATTCAACTTTTACACTTCATTCGATTTTAGCTTGTGGCTCTTCCAGCACCCTTAGCCCAGATGTTCCTAGTGTCCTTTATGTAGCACAGTGAAAATAGCGTATATATTAATTACTGGAAAATGTTCTACTTGCAGCTAGATGGCTCTTGCATGACTGAAATCACAATTCATTACTTCTCATTTCACCAGTCAAGAGTGGGATTCAAGCTCTAGCCTTACTGCATCAACAAGAGCAAGTTCAAGTTCAAATCCACTCTAGACATTCTCATGCTGTAACAAAAATAAGTTAAGTTTCCATTATTTTACAATAACTTGGAAAAAGGACAAGTACTGACTTAATTGTAATGCTAAGATATGTGAGTATATCAGAGCAGTTTTCAAAATGAAATCTTGTTTTGGGAGCTGATATTAACAAGTTTTTGTCAGTGTCATTCACAGTGGATGTTAGGAACATCCATTATCGTTTTTTCTTGTTTGAAATCTTGTGATTATTTGCTTTTACTTCAATAATTTGACTCTTTTAAATACTTTTTGCCCTATTCATCCTAAAAATACAATTTAATTTACATATAGAGGCCTTTTAAATTTATTTTCCTCACGTCACTTGCCCTGCATTATACTTTATCAAAGAAATTAGTTCAAGCACATCTGTGTAAAGAAAATCCATTGCTTATGCCTAACGTTAGACATAACCTTGGGCGTTACTTTTTGGTCCAATGCTAGTTATGCCTGCACCTAAACCGACACCTAGCAAGAAGACTTCAGGCCTCTTAGGCCTATGTCCTCATCCCCTTCCTGTACTTGTGAGGGTGTAAACATGATAATGATTGCTCATGAGGAGTGCACTCACATGAAGAACCTCGTGTTGACCCCAAACATCGTGTCGACCTAACGCTAGGCTAGCCTAGAAGGCGTCGAAGGTCGGAATCGGAAGCTGAGTTGATTCTGCAGGGAAAGAAGTTGTTGCTTCGGACTGGCAAAGATCCAAAAGGGGTGAAGGGTGATCACGGCTATGTACGAAGGGAGTGCGTCACTGGTCCTCTACTCGTTCTTCCGTTCTGTTCGCTTCCTCCTGTGGGCACGAGGGCTCTGAGGTCGTGGGGTCGCCGGGGTCGCGGATCTTCCTTTGCCTCTGCGCACTCATCTACTCTTTCCAACGGGTTGCATTACATCAACTACCGTGTTTGACATAGCAAGGACTCAGAGCCTTGACTAGAGAAGCAAACATACCCGGCAGATTGGAATAAATTTGTCCGGATGGAGTCAGCGGACAACCGGTCAACCTTCATTTTAGTTTCTGTTGCCATTCATATTGCACACTCCAGCCTACTAGCTCAATAAGAGTTGACCAAATTTTACGAAAGGGTTTCGCGTCCCATGACGATGCAACTAATAGTTGGCAAAAGGAAGCTTTTCCCGCAAAACCCAGGCGCTGATTTTCAAATGACTTAAGGAGCATTGGCATCATCATCCTTATATGAAAAGAGTCAAGTCTGGCGCGCACTAATCGCCAGGGTCCTCCACAATAACTCGTACGTCGTTCAGTTGAGAAGTGGGGCCTTCCTTCCGCTCCTCAACCTGTGTCAGTGTCGTGAAGGCGGGGAAGCTTCTTGCACAATGTTTTCTTGTACGTGATGGATGGGAAAAGAAATCTGGCTTTTACTGCCTCTACACTTTAAGCTCTGCAGCCATCATATGACATCCATAGCGCATTCAAATTGCCGGAGCTCAAAGTGTTAATGAGAGGATGGTCAGCTTCTGTTTCTCCTGTTTAGATGCTCAAAAAATCCGTTAGCAGCGGGAAGAGGAATCGGCCTTAAGCGAGCTTGGCAAGGATTTTGTGGGCTCATTTCCAAAGGAAAAGAGTGCTCCTTACATCCACGTACCCCACTCACCCGATTGGGTGAGGGGAAGACCAATACATGTTTAGCTTGAATTCGTCCTCACGCTTGGCTCGGGTTCAGGCCTACGATAGGCTTATCCAGAAGCTCAATGCGAGCCGCTCTAAAGAAAGGCTTGCAAGGCGACAAAAGGTTATGCTAATGGCATGTTTGACCTGGTAGCCTTTCAGGCCTTGGTCTACAGCAGACTTGCATTGAATAGGATTCTGTTCACCATTGTCTGATGCGCTTTCCGATGCAACTTGGATCCTCCGCCATGAGCGAGCAGAAGATCCAAGTTGCAGCTTTTGTAAGGTGACCAGACGTCCCGATTTAGACGGGACTGTCCCACTTTCAGACCATATGTCCCAGTGTCCCCGATGAAGTAGGCGGGACGCCCAAACGTCCCGCTTTTGGGAATGTCGAAGAGAAAATGACATGGCGGTCGAATTTCTTCCCTTGCAAGTTTCAAAACTTCTAAAGATATCGCATCGAGCCAAAACTAGCGAATACAGTGGAAACCGGTTAAGTGCACATCGACCCGGCAAGAAAATTTTGTGCACTTATGCGGTTTGTGCACTTATCCTGGTTTTGCTTAGATACATTAATCCTGGTTCAATTTTTGCTCAAATAGCTATTGATTAGTTATAGAAAACATTTATTGTCACTAAACAAAACATCATTTGAAATAATCGGAAATCTTTTTCTGGACAAAGTTTTCAGAAGACAGATCACAAACTTGATCCTCCAGTGCATCCACGTTGTTCAGGTCAACATTTTTGTGCTCAAAATAAGCACGGAGGACGGTCAGAGCTGCCAGTGCATCCTTGCGACTGGGCGGGGGTGGCAGCACTTGCTGCTGTGCTTCTTCTCCTTCCTCATCATGATCGTTTCTCTGTTGACGGACTTCTTCCAGAATTTCCTCGGCAGTCAACTCGCCGTAGCAGTCCAAATTTGCATCGCATTCAACGAAATCATTGAATTCGTTCTCTGGAATTTGCAATTGCACCACTGCTTCTTCAACTTCTGATTCTTCTTCCTCTGCCTTTGAAAATCCTGCCTTTCGGAAGCAATTTCGAATGGTGGTTGGGGTCACTAACCACCAAGACCGTTTGACCATGTTCAGCGCTTCCAAAACATTAACTGTTTTCGCAAACTGCGGCAAAGAGAGACCTTTTTCGAGGGCAAGTAGCTGTTTTCGCACTTTCGGCGCTTCCAAAACATTAACTGTTTTCGCAAACTGCGGCAAAGAGAGACCTTTTTCGAGGGCAAGTAGCTGTTTTTGCACGATTTGCTGCCGATAATAGACCTTGAATGTACGGATGATTCCTTGATCGAGTGGTTGGATAACAGACGTTGTGTTCGCTGGGAGAAACTGAATTTTCACATTCTTCAGTATGATTCCTTCCTCCAACTTGTGACAAGCCGCGTTGTCGGCGAACAAAAGGACTTTTCTCTTCTGCTTAATCATTTTGCTGTCAAAATCCAGCAAAATTTTCGTCCACAAGGCACCAGTCATCCAAGATTTTGCATTAGCGTAATACGGCAGTGGAATTTTCTTTTCTCGGAAGCAGTGCGGCTGCTTTGATCGGCCGATGACGAACACGTGCTTATCTGATCCATCCATATTGCATAGAAAGAGCGTGGTCAGGCGATCCTTTTGTATTTTTCCACCATCTGGCTCCTCACTTTTAGCAGCCAACGTCCCACTGGGAAGCGCCTTGTAGAACAGACCAGACTCGTCTGCATTGTAGACGTCCTCGGGATCGTAGTCAGCCAACAGAGTGGGCAGCATATTCCTTATCCATTCAGCTGCACCCTTCTCACCTTGCAATTTGTGAAAGGTGACATTTTCTTTTGCCTTCCATCGTCCCAACCGGCCATTGCTCGGTTCGAAATCAAGAATGTCCAGCTTTAGTTCAAACTTCTTCCAGAATCATTGGGCCGCTAATGATAGCGTCCTTTGCCCTCATCTGCCGAAACCACACGGCAACAGCCCGATCAAGTTCTTCGTAGTTTCCTTTGCGCAATCGCTTCCTTGCAGTGTTTCCATTTTCAATAGCGACATTTCTGATTTTCTGTTCCTGCTGCACAACGCGTGCAATCGTTGACAAATCACATCCATACTGCAATGACAATTCTTTCCTGGTTTTAATTTTCGACTGTAGTGAATTCAGAATTTCGAGTTTCTGATCAATGCTTAGAGGTGAGTTTTCTTTTCGGGGCTGACATGGGTTCTCCCTCTCTCATACGACAGTCCGTTCAAACTGAATGTACAGATTCACTCAAAATCTACACAATAAAGTGCCAGCTAACCCTAGTCCTGCGGGTCCCGGAATACGTATTCCGTTTGGCTAATGCGCGCGGCCTACAAGGCAATTCCGCTCTGGGCCATAGGCTATGCCTCCCTGGGGCATGGACTAAAAACAAATTCGCAGTACTAGATTTAATTGTTATAGAATGACACTTTGAGTGACATTTGGGCGGGGCAATCTCCTTATGCACTTATCTGTGTACGATTCCATACAAAAGTTGCACACCGGGCTTACAAAACATGTGCACTTATCCGGGTTTAGATTATGTACAAAACATAGGACAAAAGTTCAGGGCATGGAGAATTTGTGCAGTTATCCGATTTGTGCACTGATGCGGTGTGCACTTAACCGGTTTCCACTGTAATAGTACGCGTCCACTTAAGGAATACGGTAAAATGTGTCATTTTAGGCACAACCATTTCTCGGGGGCATACGCAGGACGGGAGGGGGGATGGTTCCGATTAGGCTGACGAGCCGGGGAGGGGCGAGGGGTAACAACGCCTCCCGCCCCCTCCCTGAATGCGCCCTTGCCATCGGTATAGTACATGTCCACATGGTCAAGACCGTCTACTTAGGCCCACATTTATTGCGTAAAAAAACCCACACATTAAGAACTCCGAAACATCAAAAGTACTGAAGGTTTTTCAAGTCCGGGATAGATCATTACATTGGGTACTGCCGTCTGATCCCAGCGAGGATGTCCCAGAACGGAGTCTCGCTGTGAAGTCCCCTCCACCAATACTCGGCCAAGTGGGAGGTCAATGTTGCATTGAAGAAACCATTCTGCCTTCGCAGCAGGTTCGTCTTGAGATCCCTCCACTGTCGTTCCATTGCCTGAGTATTTGCGTCGGTGATCGGGTCAACGAAGTTGGCCAAATGGTTAACCGTCTGGTGGTGGTACCCCTGACCCCATTGGCTCAATCTTCTGTTGGCCGCCCACTCGTCCGACCAGACGGTTGTTCCAGGAAGGACTGTTCTAGTGAAGATTGGGCGGAGGGTGTCTGTGAAACATTTTTTCCTAATTTCCTTGATTTTTCGCGGCGACGTGGAACGGATTACATGATTTCCCATAGACGTCTATGGGAAGTCGTGTTTCGCATAACGAATACCTCGCATAACGAACGCACCGCTGGAACGAATTGCGTTCGTTATGCGAGGTACCACTGTACCATAGTTCCTAGATGCAAGACGATGGATGGGAGGTTGTCATCAGGAAAATTCACGAATACCTATCATGATAGATATTTTATACCTATCGTAATAGGTATGAAGATACCTATCAAAATAGGCCCTACGATGGATACCTATAAATTGTTCTTGCATACGGAACCTTGCAAATTATAGACCTATCGCCTGATACCTATTATGAAAGCTGACATGTAATAAGCTCTCAAGTGATAAGGTTCTTGGATACGGGCCACTAACAAGTTTGCGCAGCTCGATCAAGAAGCGCCCGAGCCTCCTGACCGATGGAGTCATCCTCCTACACGACAACGCCCGACCGCACACAGCGATGACACGCTGCGCACATTCACATCCACCAGATAGCCCAGATTTTCCTGCCCTGCGATTTTCCCAGATCTTTGGGGCACTGAAACAGGACCTGAAAGGCAGGCGTTTTTTGAAACAGAGAAAAGAAACCTTCGCGAATCCTACAGCCAAGTCTTTAGGGGGCTCCATTTTTAATCAAATACTTCCCATGTATCTGTTCAATAGCTAATCTCTTTCTCAATTTCATACGATTGTAAAAGCATGCTTTGATAGGCAAGTTTATAGTACTTCTTTTCAAAACGGAAGCACATGAAGCGGTAATATTTCAGTTCGAAGAGGAGTTAGTTTAGATGGAAAGACTCAGGCAATTCTAGTCCGAAGAGAAATTGGCGTACATTGATATCTCTTGTCCAGTTCAATAAGGGACAATCTGTGGACATTCTGCAGTTGTCATCTTGTTTCAAACTAACCTTCCTCAGCCAACTTTTGGTCGGTAAGATCTTGTGGACAAGCTTGTACTGAAAGATTCTCAAATTATTCTGATTTTTTTTGTTTGCTTGTTCTTATGAAAATTTTCTATTTTTTCCCTCTTTTTCTTCCTTCTACACGGTCTTCTTTGGACATCGGCACCGGCAGTTAGCAAACCTGCCGATGGTACCATACCGGCGGTTGCCGAAACATTGGTACAGCCCTAGATTCAAGTGACGTCCATGTAAAAAAATTCACTTTGGGTTAGGGTTGCCACCTTTGAATTTAACAAAATATGGACAAATATTCAAAATATACTCACAGCCACCTTAAGCCAAGGATCGATACTATGAGTGTGCCTACTGCTTTTGACTTATTGAAAAGAATGATATTAGCTACTATAAAGCTTTAAGTAAAAATATTAAGTTTAAAATATGGACAAGTCAGTGTCCATATTAGGATCAGTTTGCAATATGGACATTGCATCTGAAATATGTACTGTCCATACTAATTATGAACGGGTGGCAATCCTACTTTGGGTTCACTTCGAGTTCGATCATTTTGCTGTCAAAATCCAGCAAAATTTTAGTCCACAAGGCACCAGTCATCCAAGATTTTGCATTAGCGTAATACGGCAGTGGAATTTTCTTTCCTCGGAAGCAGTGCGGCTGCTTTGATCGGCCGATGGCGAACACGTGCTTATCTGATCCATCCATATTGCATAGAAAGAGCGTGGTCAGGCGATCCTTTTGTATTTTTCCACCTTCTGGCTTCTCACCTTTAGCAGCCAACGTCCCACTGGGAAGCGCCTTGTAGAACAGACCAGACTCGTCTGCATTGTAGACGTTCTCGGGATCGTAGTCAGCCAACAGAGTGGGCAGCATATTCCTTATCCATTCAGCTGCACCAGCCCGGTCAGCAGCACCCTTCTCACCTTGCAATTTGTGAAAGGTGACATTTTCTTTTGTCTTCCATCGTCCCAACCAGCCATTGCTCGGTTCGAAATCAAGAATGTCCAGCTTTAGTGCAAACTTCTTCGCTTCGCACTGTAGACGGCGAGGCCGGCCTCCCTGCCATCATTTACTTTCCTATTGCATGAACAAAGTGATACTCTTATACCTCGTAGTTGTCTGAGTCAGGGGAAGCCTCCAGGTTCTGACTTCCCATCCACGATTCCGGACAGGAGTCAACTTTCAGAGACTGGACTTGACTTGTTTTGCATTGATTGAGAATGAATTTAATGGTTCTCAGAGATTTCTTTCAGATATTTGATATCTTAATAGATGTTTTTCAAATTGCATGGGAAAGTGACTCCTGAGAATTTTTGAGGAGGCTGGGCCTCCCCCTTGCCAAAAATGTCAAAACCCCTGCTTGCTGCAGTAAAGTGAAAATGTCACAGAAGCGTTTTCCACATGTGATGCTGCTGACATTTTTTTCTGAAAACGGATGGACCACAACTCGGATGAAAGTCACGAATAACGTACAGGTTAACAAATTTCCAGTTGCATGCCTGCGCAGTAAAATCTGGGCTAAATCCCAAAATTAACTCTATTCATCTTTAGCTATGTTTCAAATATCGAATGTGCTTGTAATATTTATTGTTTAAATTCTGTTTCCACCATTTCATGGAATTTTTTGGAAGGACCACGACTCGGATGAAAGTCACGAATAACGTACAGGTTAACGAATTTCCAGTTGCATGCCTGCGCAGTAAAATCTGGGCTGAATCCCGAAATTAACTCTGTTCATCTTTAGCTTTGTTTCAAATATCGAATGCGCTTGTATTATTTATTGTTTAAATTCTGTTTCCACCATTTCATGGAATTTTTTTCGTTTCATTTTCTATGTTCGCGTGTTCGACGTCGTTTCACATTTTTCTCTTCTGGTGATTTGATAACGCCTTCTTGCATCTGGAGACATTTGAAAGACAAGTTATACGAACTTTCCCGAAACTCCCTCTTTAGGGCTGGTTGGTTAGGGCTGGTACTGTGGATGCACAATTAAATAACAGCTCTAATTCATGTTTGGCAATAATAAATACAATTGTCGGTCCAACAAATATATTCATATTCTTTTTCGAGAGACAAGGGGAAGTATTTATTGGGCGTCCTACTTTCGCGACACAGAAATCTGGTCACCTTAGTTATACGTTGCTATCCAACTTACAGCTAACGTTGGCCCAACGGTCACTTTCACGTGGGGCCTACGTAAATAACCTACGTTGGGCCGTCTACGATCTCGTTTCATACATACACTACGAACTCGCGCGATCTGGATGGCGTCAGTGTGTCCAAGCCTTGCATGATTCATGGTCTTGCAACCTAACAACTTTATTTACATCTTGAATCCCTTAATAGGCATTGTGTATATTGACCTGGCAACCAGTTTTAAATATCACTGATTATGGTGTCGTGACAAGTGCAATCTGTAGGCCTATGCCAAAGTCTCTGAATGGAGAAATGTAACGTTAGTTATGTTAAAACTTGTGAACCGTGACATCAATGGAGGAAGTTGACAGCAGAGTAGGCTTCATTGATCCCAACTGGCGATGAATGATCATATTGACTAGTAATTTGACTGGTCAATTGATGGTTACCAGTCAGTACCCCATCTCAAATCAGGTTCCAGTGGGCAAACAATTGGTGGAGGTAAAGGTTTTTGTTGTGTTGGTCATGAAATTTGACCCAAACCTTCAAGTAGAATTCCAATTTCATTAAAGTTTGTTGGGAGAAAGTGCAAGAGGGCAGGCATAATTGAAAGAAGATAAATTATGAAGTCAAATTTTTTTCATTCTGCATTTTAAAAATTGAGCTACAAGAAGTTAGTAATGATGATTGATTGATATGAAGAGGATGAGGGGTACTAAAGGTAGGAGTCCTCTGCTGAAATTGGACAGGATCCCTCAAAGGTTTTATTTGCCTCTTAGTATTGGCAAGCAAATGTATAGGCTGTATATATACTGCAAATATCAACTGTTACCCAACATCAAGGCAACTTGTTTATAATTCCCCACTATATTCTTGGGACTAGTGTATGTAGGCCTTGTGTTGCCTGTCAACTTTTAAGCCTTTAAAGAGTGAGTTTTTCTCCTTAAATGAACTTGGTTATGTAGTAGTCCACATAAATGTACACTTATTAGATATACATCCTGTATAAGACATTTAACACAAGCCAAGATCTATGAGTTAATTTCAGGTTGTTTCAATTTATTTTCAGACTCAGTCAAGTTACAAAGGTTGGGCCAGCTGAACCTCAAATCTTGGCCTGGCTTAGCTTGAGCTAGTTGAAAGGCACATGGCAAGGTGTGGGGACCATGATGGATGCTGTGATGGGGAAAGTCACACGAAAAACATAGATTTGGGATTCAAATATAGCCTTTATATGCGAATCGACAAGGAGAATGTTGAATGCCTGAATGAATCTGTTGAAGGGGCTGGGAAGAAGATCTTTAAAGCATGGGAAGAAAGAAAAGACAACTCAAAGGTAAGGTGGCAGCTGCAATAGCATTCCTATGCCTTAAATTTTGTCTTATCATGGCATGAGGAGTGGAGCTTACACAATCATACCTTGTCTTGAAGGCATTTTATTGTATTCTGAAGTAGGACTTACTAGAGAGGAAGACTAGGAAATTCCAGATGTTTAAATTATTAAGTATCATTGTAAGGTTTCAAGATTTGAAAGAATTAATTTCAGCATTCTAGTTGTTGATAGGTCTACATTGTTGTTTCTCTGGCCATTGGTGGTCTACATACCAAGATGTCTAGAATATCCAAGTCCTAACGTTCTCTGATAACCATTTTTAACATTTTTTTTGGAGACCTGACATGAATTAACTTCTTTCAACCCCTTCCTTGGTGACACCACACCCTCCCTGATGATTCCAGGAAAAGGATGAATTCCACCTACTCCAAGGAAAGGGTTAATCTCTTAAACCTCAAAGTGACAGAGACAGAGATGTCATCAGGGAATGACAAATCTATCTGACTGTTGCCAATGGAGTGGATCAAAAACTTGCTTCTGAAAAAATTATACAAATCCACAGGTTTCAAGAGAAATTATTTTTTCTCTCCCCAGGAAGAGGAAAATATTTTGTGTTAGCCATCAATAGCCAATAAGCAAGTAATGTAAACCCTTTAAAAATCTGGGGCTAGTAAACCAGTTAAGGGCCATGTCACTCTGACCAGAGGAGAGTAAGTGTAAAAATGCTGGCTTATGAAATGCATGCTCACACAGATTGAAATTGAATTCCTTAGAAAGTATATACAGGGTGTCTCAAAAAATGTATACACACTTGAATCAAGAGTATATACTAAATAATTCAGAGGGACAATGTTTGATGTGACATGTACAGTACCTAACAGATGACAATGTGTAATGGAATGATCGCGTGTCATCAGGCAATTTTTTCCCACAAGACAGTGTCATGCCAGATGACGCAAGCTCACATGACCTTAGAGCTATGTAAGTTGATTTTGAAGTGATTCTGGAAATCTGAGAACACATGTGAAGTGCAAAGAAGGTGGAGAAATGAACTTGCAACTATGCCACCATAATGTACTAGAACTTTCAAGAATTCATGATAAGTTTGATGCTGATGGTACAGTGCATGGTCTCCCAGAATATTGCTAGTACGGTAATGCACAATGTTCTGATAGACCTCACACATCAACAGGTGGGGAAAATGCTGCTGTTGCAATGCAAGCATTCACATGATCACATGAAATTGAGGAGTTCCGCTATCCCAGTGGAAACCTGTCCACAAGTTTGTTGCACTGTTGCTCACTGCTGTCAACAGTGCCTGGATGCTAACGGTGAACAATTTGAACATCTGTGGTAGTGAACCATGCAATTCAAACCCTTGCTTCTCCACACACTGAACATTGTACCTCTCTGAATTACTTAACATATATTTTATTATTATTAAAGTGTGTATACATTTTTTTGAGAAACCCTGTTTAGGGAGATTGAAACAAATAACTTTTGTTGCTCATGTGCAGTGCATATACATAAATTGTTGTTGTGCAATGAATTCCAACCTAGCTAAAATTGTTGTTTGTGGTATTTTTGGCTTCCTGGAAAGAGTATTAATGAATTGCTGATGAATAAGAAAATTGAAAGCAGAATGACTTCAGAAGGGCCTAGAGGTTGATCAATAATTGTGTTCTCTTTGGTGACTAAGTACCTATGCATGCAATAATTACTAGGTTCTAGACTACTAGATGGTGTTTGTTGATGCTGTTTTTTAGTGCCACCATTGTTGGTGGTTGTAGGTGGTGGTTGTAGAACACTTGGGACTTCAAGTACTCCCAAAAGAAAAAGTATGGAGCAGACAGTTCTGGTAGCCCTTCCAATGTCACCAAACTGAAAAAATACATGATAGAAAAAATGCTTGGGCAATATATCCATCATTTTCTTCAAATAAAATATTATTCCAACAAGATGGCACAACTTGTCACACTGCTAAAAAAAACAAACAAACAAAAAAATACTTTTTTGTGCAAACATGTCATTTGCCAATTTGGCTACATTGCAAGGCCCACCAGATCTGTCTGCTTCATATTTTTTTTGTGGGGCTACTTGTGTTCTGCAACTGACCACCAACAATGATGGCACTAAAAAACTACATAAAAAAAACCAACCCATCTTCCAAGTTTAGGCATGAAATAACAGGCTTCCTGATGACATAAAAAGCTTGAATCCCTGTTTCTGAAGTTCTTGATGAACAGTGGCACAACTGCATGTTTCTTTCCCCTATCTCTTTTCAATTGAGACACCAAAGAACTGACACTTTCCTTCTTTCCAGCCAATTCTGCAATCATGTTTCAGATCTGTTTAGCTCTTTAGCTATCCAGGATCATAAAATGAAATTTTCACCTGCATCGCAAGCTTCAAAAAAGTTATCCCTTGTGTGTGATCAACAAATTAATTTTTTCACTGTCATAAGGCATCTGGAAGGAACAAAATACTTCAATAGTGCAGAAGTTGAATGAGAATTCTGAGTATATATTGCTTTCCTTCTGGTTATCATAGTTTTCCCTAGAGAGGAGGGTGCATCTATTTGAGGCACCTAGTGTATGGTAGAAATGTTTCAAAGATGGAGCTTCACCTAGACAAGGCATCAAGCTACATTGTGAAATCCACAGTGGCATTCCTCCATAGTTTGGAGAGCGAAATGGGAATGGAGATTACAAGGACACCCTATACGTGTGAGGGATCTCATCTCAGAGCAGAGGAGCCAGAATGTCCTTTAGGTAATACTTGACCTTCACCTTGCCTTTGGGATTCACTCTGGGGAGGTTGAGTATTCCACAATGGTAGAGGGCACCAACCATGATGAAGCCTGTGAAAAACTTCCTTGCACCAAATGTACCACTTCTGCAAGTCCCAACATCCCTTCTTGTGGTAATAGGCTACCCAATTTTTGCCACTGTCACTCAAATACACAGATTTCATATGGAGTCACAAGATATTTGAACTTTTCCCCACCAGGTGGTGCTTGTATAACTTTTGGCAGTTGGTTTTTTCTTTCCCTTATGTGTTTCTCATGAAGAGCATGCACCCTGACTTGCACTTTGATCATAGATTCAAATCTTGCCTAATGATATTGGCCTTTTCTCCCTTAGACACTTAATACTTCTTAGCAATGGCCCACTGGGGGATTGGGTTCTCTTACTTAACATAAGCATCTATTACAGTGTTTTTCACTTGAGTTAGACAAATTTTCACTTGACTTGGACACGTGTGCATGGAACGTTCCTCTTGCATGAGTATCGAAGTCAAGTGAATAAATGTCTGACTCAAGTGAAAAACACAGTAATAGGACAGGACAGGATGCGGTTTTTGACCACCGTGCAGTTGAACATTCCAATGTTCACAGATGTCTTGCACAATGCAACACACTGTTGCTTTAGAAATTGACCACCCTTATGCAGCACACTTTCCATGATAGAATATGAATTTCCTTTAAAAGAAAGTGTTTGTACATACAGTGATGACATAAACTGTCCTAATGCTTCCTAATTTTGACTTTGTGCTACCATAACTCTCCAGCAAGATAAGGTATCTGAAACTCAATACTCTCTCCTGAAAGCAATGGTTATTCTCTTTAGCTTGACATAAGCAATTAGTCAATTGGTTCACTATATGCTGCATAATATAAGATTTAATCAAGCTTGCCCATTAGGACAGTTTCTGTCTCTTTTATTTTATAATCATAATCACAAATTTATTGTAGTTGATGTACTTTCTGTTAGTTTTCAGTGCTGACACAACTCTCCTCTGGATAATGCTTTGAATCAGTTTGACACATTCTGATCTGTGAATGATGCTCTGTTCACCTTCAACTTGCGACTGAAACTCGTGCATGTGCCTAGACCCAATCTCATGCCCGTTTAGGTATCCCTACAAATGATCCTACAAGTTCTTGCTGAATGATGGCAGGCAATCCATGAGTTTGATGGTTTTGTTTCTGAAACACTTATAAGGCTTTTTTTCTGTATGCCTTGTATCATTCTTCTTTTGGAGGATGACTTGATTCACATGGAGCTAGCTGGCAGTAGTTGGTGGTTCCATTGAGATCGTCTTTGAGGATGTGACTGTAGAGGTTGGTGTTGAGTCCACTATTTATTCAGCACAGATTCCTATCCCCCCCCTGGCCTTTGTGCATCCCCAAACTATCAGAGATCCACAGCTATGTTTGATGGTGGGTTGGACATGCTGAAGATATCTGGGTACTTCAGGTAGTTGCCCACACAATTGTTCATTGGTTCCAAATCTGTTAAATTTATTCTCTCATCTAACCAAATGACAGGTTTCAACTGGTCTTCCATCCAACTGTTGTATTTGAGTGGAATATATAGTTGGGCCTTCATGTGTCTTGACAAGAGCAAACATTCTTGACCTTGGGTGCAACCTTAAAACAATCCTTGTAAAGCAAGTTCTTAAACAATCAGGCACTGGCATTGGTCTTCAAGACTGTTATCAGCTTTCAGTGCTTTGCTGCAGCTGTAGGAACTGTACCAGAAGGAACTTGTCTTGCAATTAAGAGCTTCTGGCAATGTGAAATTTTGGCTGAATGAATCTTGGCCCACCTTTGACTTTACTGCATTTGAAAATTCTTTTTTTTGGTAACCAGAAAGAATACTTCAAGAAACATTTAGAATGAGAGAATTTAGAGATTTGATGTGTCAAGCAGCCAGCTTTAAGAAGTTTAGACAATTTGAGATACAGTTTCTGAGGAGGTTGGCCTCATGTTTACTGAGATAAAGCGTAGTGGATGATAGGCTTCCTATAAAATTTTAAAGTCCACAACCTATTAAATGACAGCACATGTGAATTCCATCTGGTACACCCAACTTGAGACTGATCGATTTATATATTGAAGAGCAAGACACAAATTAAGACAGAATAGGAAAAAAGACAGGAAGTGTCCTAATGAGTGAGCCTGATTCAATCTCTTATTATTCAGTATATAGCAGAGCAATTAACAAGGGGCTTGTGTTGAACAAAAGAGAAAAAACCCCCTTGCTATCAGGAGAGGGTATTGAGTTTCAGATACCACATCTCGTTGGGGAGTTATGACAGCACTAAGTAACAAGAACAAAACATAGGGCATTTATGTCACCACTGTATTTCTCACCAAGTTCTTGCTATTATGCCATTTCCAGAAGGAGAATCACTGAGTGAGAACTGACACTCGTAGAGACCATATTATAAATACCATTCTATACGTATCCTGGCATCAGCTGCCTCTGGTGGGAAAACTTGCCTTTGACTTCAAAGTCGTTTCATTTTTCTGTGGTATTGAGGGTGAAGTGAGGGTCTCGCTTCTGATGAGACCACAATGGTGCATGACAAGATGAGTCATGGGGTTAGCAATTACAATTGATTTCATGGAAAATAGCTCATTTTGATGACATATGACTAGAATTTACAGGCATATGCCATAGAAATACTCATACAATGGAAAAAGCCTGTAAGCTCTTTCAAAACATGATAGGAAAATATTTTTACCTTGTTGACTTTCACTTTTTGGCCCATGGAGAAAGTGTTAGCTGCTACATACATTAAATGCAATTTTATTATTTATTCTTAGCTTCTTTGCCCCATAAATGGAAAAGAGAATTTTGAGAATGCTTTCAAATTGGGACTTATTTAATGGACTTAGTCACTAGAAACTCACCACCCCACCTACTTAGCCTAATGGTTGAGAACATAAAAGAACTGCAGTCTAATTATGTTTGAGTGGATAGTCAAGAAAATGAATTAATGAATGAAAAGTCAGTTCCACATGATATATTACATGTGTCCCATAAAAAAAAAATATTTTAAATTTAAGGTAAAACCGTCTTGCAAATGATTTGAATAAACTTGTTCCTTGTAAGGATTAAATGCTTTTCATCACAAAATTAGGCTGACAAGTCAGAAAATTCTTAAATAATTGGTGTTGAATTCAACCAAGGCCTTTCTAATTGAACCTTTCAGGTTTTGTGAACTAGACTTGATTTTTTTATTATTACATCATGTCTCTTATTTCCATCACATAACTCTTATGTTCATGTTTTGTATATGGTTCAAAATAAAGGTATGCATTCAAAATAGAAAATAGGCTGAGGTCCAGGTCTTTCAGTCATGATTCCGCAACAACAGCTTAATGTGGGCTTTACTCTGCTCTTTCAGTATGTGGAGAGTGATGTGGATGAGGAACTTCTCTTCAACATCCCGTAAGTACATATGAAGTGCATTTTCCAATTTCTCAGCTCTTCTCCAATTACAAAGATCCATATTTTCCTTAAATAGGGCAAAATTGTGATTTCCACAACGACTCCTGACCCCAATTATTTTGTTCCCTTGTTTCACTGGAGCTGACAGTGTCTTTGAGCCAGTGGTGTGCCCAGGAAATCCGAATGGGGGGGTTGTCATATGAAACACTGATTACCCACCCTAATGGGGGGGGGGTTTAACATATGAAAAAACTGATAACCCACCCCATATTTATGTCCAAATATAGAAATTGTTGAGAATCGAACCTGTAAAATTGACCCCAAGGGGGGTGTTATGACCCCCAAAACCCACCTCTTGGGCATGCCACTGCTTTGAGTACAGGGCCATGTTGTATTATACCTTTGATGAAACTTGAGAAAAAATGAATTGGGTGATTCGAAGCACGGAAGGATATCTCTCATCAGTATGTCGAGAGTTAAATTTTGTCATGATCACCTGTTGATCAACATTTGGCTTATTCTGCATCCCTTCTGCTAGAGCTGCAACACTCTTCCAGGAATTCCCCAATCCTTTCATGTTCAGATTTACCAAGAGTTCAGGTATGAGGTACAGAATAACATCTTAACTAAAAGAAAAAAAAAGTTCAAGGACATTGAGGTGACAGGAAAAAGGCATCTTTTGTCTTTTCTCTCATTGTTTTTTTCAATGATGGAAGGTCGAAGATGGAAGACCTTCCTCATGTAAACACACCTCAAGGTGTGTTTAAATGGGGAACAACCCTGTAATGTATGCTGTAAATTTTCCTGATTTTCATTTTATTTCAAGACAGTGAAATGATCTATTTCCAATATTGAAAATAAATTGCATCCCTCTTCTATTATCATTTGTGGTTGTTTGTGGCATTCCATATATTTTTGGGTCCCATGCAATCTGTTAATTGCCACATCTTGATCTTCCTCCAAATACTTCTTGCTTGTCCTTTCCTTCTTCATGATTGTTATTAGCTATTTCCTTCATCCTCTGGTGTTTTTGGTTTTACCTTTGGGTTTTCCCATTTCTTTACAAGTGACGATATCGCAACTTATTATAGGTAACTACAAATTGGAAGTCGGATGTGACCTGCATAAGCACAACAGAAGACTGAGCGATGAGTGCTAAATTACAAACCTTGCAATAATATATCAATAGAATACAGGAAAAATTTTAAAAGTAGTTATGAAATTCACCAATAGATCATATTCAGATCGGACGATTCTGCAGCGTCTGCACTGCACGACTAATATTTGAAGATTTGTACATATGAATCGTCCCTTACTCAGTCGTAAAACTCTCGGAGGACTGAACAAACAGGCAACATAAGAGTACCATATGCCCTAAAATATATGTTAGATAATGTTCAAGACACATCCAGACTCTCACTCTTGGACATGGTATTCAACTAGGAGGAGCACCTTGCTTCCGTTGTCCTCCCCCAATTATTTACTTGGTTGAGATGAGGGAATGATGATCGCATTAACATCACAGTATATATGGCACCTAGACAGGGTACTGATTGAGGTTCTCATGAAAATAATACAGTGGGAGAGTGGTATGTTACGGAATTACCCTCCAGTTTCACGAGTGTTGTGGAATTTCAAGTTTTGCCCAAACTGAAGGGTGTGTTCTCTTTCTTGAAACAGATTCACTGGCAATGTGAAGCTGAAGGGATTCATTGTCCGTGGAGGTATGGAGAACACGCATCCATCCATAGTGCGGTTGTAAGTGAGGATATCTCAATCTCCCTAATCAGATCAACAATCATTACCATTTCATTTACACAAATATCAAATGTGCTTGCTTCCTAGTGGTATTTGGATTCTGTCACTTTCAGGGATGGGCAAAATAGTCATAGACACTATTGGAATAGATAGAATCCATTGAAAACTATGCCATGACCACTTCACCAGCAAGGGGTAGGAATCTGTTATTGGCTTTTGACAATAAGCTGTAATTACCTGCTGGAAAAAAGACCGCCTCATGTGGTTTAAAGCAGCTTCCATGTCGTCTAGTCATGCTGCTTTATTCCTCTGCATTTTGCTGCATGCTGGTTCATAAGTTTACTAAAGGGCTTGTGTAACAGGGTGAACATCCTAGTAAGTTCATCACTTACAATCATGAAAGCATGTCCAATAGTAGGTTTTAATAGATCCATTCACTGGGAGATATAAATTTAAATCTCTAACATCCTGGAGGTGTCAGTGGAGGAGGTGCTGCCATTTCCTGACACCCGGGAGACACCAATGCCTGTGAAAGGGTAAAGGAGGGAAGAAAACAATTGCTAATGTGAAAAAGTTTAGCAAGATTTACCCACTGCTCCAAGTGAAGTGAAATGCCTGTTGCATTTTCATTTAAAGATTCAACTTCTTATGGAAACTTGTACTTCAATATCCTTCTCTGCTAACTTGTGCAGGAAAACAGCTGAATAGGTTTTCAGGTTCTTATATTTACATATTTGCAAGTGAAGTAACTATCTAGAACTTGGATCCTGGTTTATGTCCAATTAAGCCAACAGGCTTTCATGCCATGCTAGAGGTCTGGTGAACCTTGCTTATGCCAGCAAGCTGCTAAAGATGGTAACAGTTTTTGAGGATGTGTAAAAAATGTTCCAGGTTCAAGGATAAGCCAAACATGACTTTCGACGATACTTCTGCCAAAGCAGATCAAGAGATTGAATTGGTCCAAGATAATGAAGGAACAGTAGAGTATCCGACCAAGTAAGATGAATCAACCTATGATCTCAATCAGCAGTAATAAATGCTGCTTCCTTAGCTTAAACTTCTGCATTTTTGTTTTCCCAAAGGGTTGTACACTTCTCCTCCATTCATCATCTATCCCTACACTTCCCCAAGAACTTTGGTGCCTCAAAGAGTGTCATCTATTACATTGGCCTTAGTGGGGAATGGACACCTGCCCATCGACATGGTGTCACCATTTGCACATATGAGGCAGTCCCCAGCATCTCAGACCACAAAACTTCTACGTTGGATTCTGTTTCTAGGGAGATCCAGTAATAGTTCTTTCTGAAATCCTGGTAATTCCACAAGTGAGCATCTTTGTTGAAGCTTCTAATTGGAGCTCATTTTTCTGCTATGAAGATTTTCGATTTCCATTGTTATGGTAACTTTGAGAGGAATTTCACAATCAGCAAATCTTGTTTGGTTTCTTTTTATAAAATAAAGTTTCTGGTTTTTTTTTCTTTAAGTGTTGTCATTTCCATTTTGCCCCTAAAAGCTATGAGACACAGATTCTTTACACAAATAAGAACATGCAGAGCATCAGCTACTGGGACAGAATACTACTTGCATATAGTGTTCTTAGAGGCATGCTGCTTGAATTTTGATATTCATTCCATTCCTACAAATGGGGTAAAACTTTGGGATGACAATGAAATTTTCTGGACTTTTAATGTGCCTTGTAGAACATTGGAAGGACTTGGGCTTTGAAGGTGTTTTTTTTTATATTTTACCTTCAAGTTTCCAAGAGCCTAGCTTTCACAACATCCATGATCCTGTAATGCCACTGATGAGGCAGGCAATCACATCCTCTCCCATGATGAAAAAATTACTTCTCACTGTCCTTTCACCAGTGGAGCAGGTAACATGGATAATTTGTCCTTGAGATAAAGTCAAAGTGTGTGCTATTTGGTCTTCTAGCTGTCCCCATAGAATAATCTTGAAAGATTGACTTGATGCTTTGTTACATATCTTTTTGACTGAAACTGGATGTGATTGATGTTTAGTAGTGTTCATGGAATTGAAGAATTTGTTCAAACTCAAGGGAAGGGACAATGACACTCAATCCTGTCTTCATGTCTTGTGAGACAAATCCACTATTTGGGATTTGGGAAGTACAGGGTGTCCCAAAAGTAAACTTGTGCCATTCAAGCATTGTTTGACAGAACTCCACGAAAATTGGCATGTATACATGGAATATAATCAAATTTTACTTAGCTTTGTAAGTAAAATTTGATTTGATAGCTTTGTATCAAATCATTTTAGCAATTCTGCATTGATTGAAGTTCTCTGTGTATGCCACCATTTTAAACGATCAAACTCAGCCTCTCCCTGAAACAAAGCAAACTTTTCTTGAAAAAATCAGGAGTCAGGGAAGTGCAAGCTGCTTCAATGGCTTTCTGGAGTGAGTTCAGATCCTTGTGTGACTCTTGGAACACCAGCTACTTCAAATGCCCCCACAAAGTGAAGTTGCCAGGGGGCCAGGTGATTGGTCCACATCTTTCAATCCAGTGCTGAGGAAAGCTCTCGTCCAGCCAGGTCTGCATCCCTTTGGATGAATTTTCTCTGAACCAGAACAGGACTCTTCAAACAGTCATACCAGCAAACATATATAGCCTTTTTGGATGCAGAATATGACACATTTGATTTTTTTTTTTCTCTCACGCTACTTTAACCGTCAAAGAATTCACAAGAACCATAATTTAAACAGGCTTCTCTTGCAGGCATAAAAACTGTGATCTCAAAAAACTAACATTTTCAGGAAACTGCTAACAAATCAGTTCAGCTTCAACTGAGAATAATAAAACTTTCCACACTAAAATTCTATGTCAAAATTCATATGCATGCCAATTTTTGTGGATTTTTGTTGAACAATATTTGAATTGCACATGTTTACTTTTGAGACACTCTGTATTTCACCTTGGATGCCTAGAGGAATGCATTTTTACTGCATGTAGAACATGACAGCTCAAGATTGTTGTTTTTGTAGTACCAACTGGAAATAAATTTCATGTGGAAAGTAAATTTGAAAGATGATCATTCCATTACTTTTTTTTTGGTTTCTCTTGCAATACTGCCACCATGAGAACCACACAGATCCCAAGCCACTGTCCTGGTTGTGCAGCAGTCAGAAATGGCAATTTTTACAACAAAAAAACTGCTCCCAACATTGAATTACCTGCCAATGCCACACCTGTTTGAGATGGAAAGGTAACAAGCTTGTACACATTTTCACCTTGGCTAAATAAATACCATCCTCTCCATGGTGAGATGGTTCCCTTCAAAGTTGTCCCTCTGTGAATTTATGCACTTCTAGCAGGTGTAGAGTTATTGCATGTATAGGGTGTCCCAAATAGTAGTATAAGGATTTTATTTCAAATAATTTGACATATTATTTTATTCTTTGTTGTAGGTGGTTGAGTGGACCATGGAGTTTTATGAATTGTTGGACAGTTGAATAATATACAGCAGTTGTGGAGCTTATTTTTAAACTGAAACTCTATTTTTGAAGCTCAGTGACAGTTTGATGTTTGTGGAGCACCTTCTGAACATGTTATTTGTTGGTGTGTTGCACATTTTTGTCAATGGTGGTGTTGGTGATCAACAGATCACAATCTAGAAAACCTCATAGCAGCTGAAGTCTACAACACATAGAGACAGGCTAGGCAATTCTGGAAAGTCACAAGAAATCAATGCATCAAGGAGAGGAACCCAATCCATCCATGGAGATCTTGCACCAGCTGAATTTAATACAGGTAGAAGGATAACCCATTCAATAATATACAAAGAAATGATGTTCTGAGATGACACACTGATTTCCTTGAATTGCCTAGTGAACAGTCTGTGTTGCAAACTTCAGTTACTGCAAGGTCTTTTAGATCATGGTTGATCAGTAATACCACCATTGGCACAAAAATAAGCCACATACCAATAACATGCCGAGAGGGTGCTTCCCAAACACCAAACCGTTGATAGTAGGCACACTGAGCTTCAGAAATGGTGTGTTTGTTAAAAAAATTAAAGCTCCAAAATTGCTAAATGTTGTTTGTCCAGCAATTCATAATAAAACTCCAAAGTCCACTCCACAACCTACAAAACAGAGAAAAATAATATCACTAATATGTCAGAAGTTATTCAATAGACAAATCCTTATGTTACTCTTTGGACACCCTGGACAGCTGCAATCCACCTTTTCGTAGCTCACTTGTCTTGGGACATCATGATTGCATCCTGATCCGTGAACCTGCAATCCTATCAGCAAATCTCCACCCCTCAAGCATGAATTTGAGCAGGGGAAAGATGAAACAGTCACAGGGTGCAGAGGCCAAAGAAAAGGGTGGTTGGCTGATGGCAGTGATCAAGCAACACACTAAAAAGTTGCAAAAAAATATGATTGCTGAAAAAATCCTGTAGAATGATCCACTAGTACATGTATTGTTGCATCCTATTTCAGGCATGCTACTTAATTTCCCAATCAGCCATCCATACTATTCACAGGACAAAGCACATCATGACTTTCTCATTCCTGTGGCTCAATTACAGATAAAGAGACACAAATTTGCTGACTGGGATACTACCAGGAGTCTCATGACAAGTGAGCTGCAGACTCTTCCAAAGGGGCAGACTGTAGAGACACATACCACCACTCTACACCCACTGGAATTGGTGCATTAACTCCCATGGGAACAACACTGAAGGGGACCTTGTCACCTTGGAGTGGAAGGTATGGGTATCCCAGAAAAAGAAATAATTGTTTGTGTCCTTATACTTCCATACTTACAGCATGCAGATAAAGTACTACAATCCTGGCTGAATCTGGTTAAACTCTTTCAGCATGCATTTTGACCTTTGATCATTGCCTTTTCCACATATTTTTCAACTGACTGATGGAGACATTTCCTGCTTCAGGACAAATGCCTCCTGAAATAATTTAAGGGTGAAATATGTTTAAATTGACTTTAAACTGTTTTTTTTTTTAGTTGCATTCAGCAAGTATGTGCACCATGAATGAAAGGTTGAGGCAAGGGCAGAGATATGGCCACAAATACGGCATATCATGATACCAGAAACACCCCAAACCCCCTTCACTCTTCCAAAGAAATACTGTATTCCTTCTAAATCTTGTTGATCAGTTGGTACAACCCAGTGAAGTGTAGCTGTTATTTATGCTAACCAAAAGAAAAATGTTCACATTCAGGCCTCTCATGTTGAAAAAAAAATAGCAAGAGACAATTAGCATCATAAGAATTCATAAACAAATCTGTTGTGAATAATAAACAAAACTGTAACACAAAAAGAGAGACTAGTGATAAATTATGCTCTCCAGGAAACACATAAAAAATGGAAGATATTATAGAAGCCATGTGAAATTTATGACATAGGTAAAATATGTGTTGCACAAAAGAGACAGGTTATAGCCTATAGGGGCTTAATCATCACAGGGTGTATGCAATAATCCATTGCTAGGCAATCACAGAAAATGAAAGTTGGACTGATGTGATCATACTGGAACTCAGCAACATGGTATGAGTTATGCCTGGATCAATAAAAGGAATAATTCATTCCATAGCTTCTAGACTTTCATCATACACATATCAAAATGCATTACACAGCCTACCAGCTAGAAAATGTATCACAATGACATATTATAAGAGCACCATGTCTGATGAGTACTATTCTAAAGCTTCAGGTTTTCATCAAGAACCTGATGAGCTGGTTTCTTTCTCCATAGGTTGGCTGCAAGAAAAACTTGACAGGGGTTCAATTTCAGAGCTTGTTGGAACAGGCTTCAGTTTCACTCGACAAAACGGTTCTCCTTCAGGCATCTTGAATCTATTATTGGGCTGGAAATGGGAAAGAATGCATCAGCATGTGCATCTGTATCCAAAGCACTAAACTAGAAACAACTGAACATGCACTTTTTCCTCTTATAGGAATTTTTAAATTCAACAGGACCGCTTACCTTCTTTGCTCGACAGTACTCTTTTGCCATCACCTGTGCAGTCAACTGGAAGTACTTCTCATTGCTTGGGGGAGCTGGAAAGTGTTCCAATGGGACTTTAATTCCCGAGGGAATGGAACTTGGTGATTATAAGCAAGGAAAGTGAGGAACTCACTAGTCAGTCCAAGGATGGGCAAAGACTCATGATGTACAAAATGCTGCATGGGTCCATCTTGCTGTACTTTATAGAGTCCCCGACTTTCATCCCATACAACCAGGACAATGTCCTTGTCCCTACACCTGCAGATCAGGCAAAAACAATGCTCACTTAACTAGAAAAACTGAGTATAGATATGGATATGTGCTTGATGACATATTCTCAATTGATGAGTATTTTTTATCTTTGGGAAAGGGGAAAATGCTTACGAAGCAGTGGCTCTTATACCAGACGAACTGGGAGATGAAGGTACCTGAAAGAAGTAAATACATCCAATTGGCTTCTCTGGGCCAAACACTTGCAAGTTGCATCAACAGTCACACAGGATCATGTATGGAGTGAAATAACTCAATTGCCTATCAATCAAAAGGGGCAAAAAGAATGATGGTATTTTTCCCGATTAATGATGAATAGCAGTCATCTTGTAATTATTAAGCATAAATAACTTCAATACCCTTAGCAGCAAATGGCAGTACAATACTATGACAATGAGTATTTACCATGAGCATTGAAATAATTTACAGAAATATAGCATTGTTCCAGACAACATGTTCCAGCCACTTTCACCTGCATTTACATAATGGGGGAAGGGATGGGTCTAAGCACAGACTTCACCATCAGGTAGAAAAGAGAACTTACGAGGTAATGACAGAGCTTCAGGGTCCTCTCACTTAGTTCATCCAGATACCTTTGGCAAAGCTTTTCGGGAGAACTAGTTTCTAATGCAGACATGCTCATTGCCATTTGAGCATGACTAGCATAAGACCTGGAAAGAAGAACCCATACATGAGTAGCATCTCCCATCAGTCTATTATTCATAAGAAATAAGGCCAGGGATGAAACAGTATCATAATTTTACTGGTACTCTTTTGTCCTATATTCCACCAGTGTCCAACATCAACATTTCCATTGCTTATGTATCAGTATTTCAGTACTGAGATAACAGTGCTCTTCCATTATATCCAATTACTTCTTAATGATGAAGAAATGCAAGTGAGACACAGATTCATGCAGATTATCATCATCTTCAGCTTCAGTCCATGGATGTCAACATTCAGATTTAGTTCCAAGGGAGAAAAAATGATGATAATAGTCTTGCTGGTACTAGTGGTGGTCATATCTGACAATATCCAGAAGCAGGTATAAATACAGTTGCATCCCAATAGGAGACCTTACGTGGACAAAGAGGATGATACTGTGCTAGTGGATGTAGAAGCTCCAGCACAGTCTGAGTGCCTCATGACCCGAAGCAATTCTGCAAGCCTTTCACACTCCTGTCTCCAGAACAGCTCCTGTCGAGTCAAACGCAATATTTCTTCTTCCTTCTCCTTTGTGGCTTTCCGGAGAGCTTCATTGAAGAGTGTCTGTCGATCTGCTTCTAATTGCAGGCGAGAAGCTTGCTTAGTTCTCAGACTTTCCACCTCAGTTGTCAAAGTCTCATTCTCTTTCTTCAGCCCATCCACTACTGATTCATGCACACATATCCCCAAAGTCTCTGAATGTAGCAGTTTGAAGCGAGACCTTAGATTATCCATCTCCAACTTGTAATTGTCTCTTTCCTTTTGTAGGTTTTGCATTTTCTTCTCAAGTTCTTGCTTTTGAGTCTCATGATGTCGATGAGCCTCTTCTACTTTTGCCTCCCAATCACTTCTTAACTTTTCTGTATTTGCCCGAAACTCTAAATAGATCTTGGTTCGAATTTCATCCAGGGACTCATCCTTTTCCTCTTGCTTGGAATGCAGCTCCTCCAAAAGCTTCTCTTTCTCACATTGCAAAATCTCTATCATCTTCTCCCTACTGCTCATATCCTACAAGAAAACAACCAATGCAAAGCATATGCTGAAAGAACTCTGATTTTCACATGAAAGATGACCTAGCAATGTGCATGCCAAAATAACAATTACAACTCTAACAGTACAATGTTACAAGAACTAACCAACCACAACTCAGTCAACATTAGAACTATTGATGCAAAGATCCAGATGACAAGAGTTACGATGTGAGTAAAACCATTCAGGGTAAGTGTGATTAATGCTCCTTATTGGTACTCTGTGCAATATACCATCAATGAAGTATGCATTATGAAGTACTCTCATGCCAATGGTGCCTTGCATATACAGACAAGTTTCATTGGTTCAATTAATATATATTTTGCAAGATATTAGTTGACCCTCTTTCAGTTCTTCTTTCTTGACAGTTGACTGATTGAAACAAAGGAAGGGGTTTTCGAGGTGCAAGACACTATGCAATTCAGTGATAAGTATTTCTCACCACATGAAATATACGTTCAAAATTATAAACCCTTTTATATGCTGATGACAAGGCTTGCTCTGCTTTACAGTCAGACATATTTAATTGATGTCCCCACTTCTCATCTTCTATCCTACTCATTAGGGTGAGATCTTACAACCCCAGGATTGAGGGAATGCTGAGATCTTTTTGTCTGTGCACTAGGCACAGGATAAAAAATATCTACATCCTTTTCCCAGAACTTATCATCAGTCACTTGGGAATATCTTCCCAGTTCCACTAGGGGCTTGATCTTTCCACAGTCAGTCATCATTTAACTTTTTTCAGTTTATCACCATTCCTCATCCCAAACACTCAATACTGACCATTTCATCTTCCACCTCTTTTAGTTTTATTTTCTTCTTTCCCTCTCGCTTTTCTTCTCTCAGTTATTCATTTTTTTAATCCCTGCCTTGCCTTCCCATTTGGTTGCTACCCTTTCCAGTAACCTGGTCACCAGGTTACACAGAACTTTTTCCACCTCTGCCTACAAATATGGACTTTTGTTCCACCCTGTATATCCCAAAACATGTCCAATGAGATAGCATGTAGGGGTATATGTGACCAAAAACAAAAAAATGCCAGCAGCAAAGGAAATCCTGCTTGAGTCTATAGAATTACATTCACTCCTCTTAATAATATATGGCCCAGCACCAATTCCCTGATTATCATGCTTTCCCCATTCAAGATCACACTTGCTCCTAGGATGGGGTGATGTCAATCAAGAAAATTTTGATGTTAAGAGGAAATGCATACAAGTCACAAATAGGCAGTCTTAAAGTCTAAAAAACTGTATTGACCACTTTGGTGCAATCACATGTCTGCAGCACCATTTGCTAGTCACACCCCTTCCATGATCACACTTATCCCTCTGATGGGATATGTGCCATCAAAATGACCATTCTTGTGCAAATGCTGTGAATTTATGCAGTCTTCAAAGAGAGAGGATGAAAATACCTAGATATGAAACTTAACAGTCAAATGATGGTGTACATTGTTGTATTTTTGTATCTGTCATAGAATCATTTTGTCATTAATAAAAAATGGAACTTTGACTTATTTCTTCACACCAAATGAACACATGTTAAGATGAATCCATAAAGAGTCTTCATGAGGCTAGGCATATCACTTATCAAGTACGGATTCAAAGTTGTCTCATGATTCAAGCAACATTCTGACACACTTTGTTGCACTTTTTGGATGGAGGAAACAAAATAGGCCTGAAGTAGTACAATGGGGAGGGTGAGCTTCTCCCCTCATGGAGAAATATGAATTATTTTTGTTATTCTGTCCAGTCTTAACTTCCACTCTGGTAGTTAAACTCCAACATGAAGATGGAATTACTTGCCTTCATTTAGAGATCACAGCAACATGCAACATTCACTCATTATCTTTATTTGGGGGTGCCAAGCTTTGCTCTATTTGCTTCTCTAGCAAATAGAATGATTGATCTTCAACCCTTTACTGTACGATAAAGAGAAAAGTATTGGATAAAATATTCAAATTTCATATACACTTCTTTAATGGTATGAAAACAATATATTCTTCATCAAACTGTCAAAACTTTGTCATTTTACTGCAATTTTAGGTTTTTGGGAAAAAAAGGAAGAAATTTGCAAGGAAAAAACCTGCAACAGGTTGAATTTGTAAAAGGTCAGACAAAGATGCAAGTTCAAGATATGAAGCAACATATGCATGAAAGTTTTTTTTTTTTACATGAAACATAATAAATAAAAGTTAATAAGTTTGCAACATAATATGGTGAAAAGATCTTTTACTCAGCTATGGTACTGACCTAGTATTTTCAATATACTCCCAGTTGGTAACAAACATACATTTAAGAAGAATTTATGTTCTTCCCTGACAGAAACATCAAGATGTTTTACAAAAAATCCCCATTCATTACACAGTGAGTCTTCAGCCATTTTATAATAAAATTATCCAAATATGATCTATACTGAGAACACAATACAGCATAGGGTTAAAGCATGCAATACCCAACAGTATTATGGATTAAATGATCTCACGAGTTGAAGAGCTGTAATTTCTTCCTCCCGAAATTCCTGTTGCTGCTTCACAGATTCCTGATATTTATCCAATTCTACCTCATGCTCTAAGGTCAACCTTTTCATCACATCTGCAACTTCTTCTTTCTTCTCTTCAACTTCCTTCTCCAAAGCCAATACGTGTTGTTGTCTGCATTCCAACTGTTCTTGGAGTTGAAGGATCCCACTCTTGTGCTCTTCCAGCTGCTTCAGCAAAGGACCTGTCACATCTTCAATGGCACACTCCTTTTCCTTCTTAAAATTCTCCTGAATCCTTGACAATGCTTCGTTCACTTCATTAGTGAGGGAGTGTGCAAAATCCCAGAACTGGGCCCTATTGGTTCTGACTTGCTGCTTTAAAGTCTTCAGTTCATTCTGCAGAGATTGCACAAGGTCAGACAGTCCCTTCTTCAAACCTCCCTTGAGCATTTTTATGCAGTATTCCATAGAACGCTGCCTCTCCTGAAAAGTGAATTTTGATCAATGTCAGTTGAACAAATATATACAGCATACTTTTTCATGGATTGGCATGATGTTAGTTTGCTCACCATCAGAAGTTTCACCTCACAGGATTTTTTCACTAATTCAGTTTGGAGCTCTTCTTTGCATGATCCATGGAGGGAAAAATCCATCTCTTTAGCTAGAAGCTTCGTATCACCCTTCCTGTACATCCATTAAAAAAAAATAATTGAAGAGTTTTCAACCTGTACTGAGGATGCAATAACAACAAAACAACAAAAAGCAATTCCAATAGATGCACAAGTGGAAAGGCTGTTAACCTCATCCAAACAGCCCAATTGATATAAGGAATCCAGTTTTTTTTCTCAATACCAGTACTCTAACATATTCCTTGGACATTCCAGGTAAACTGGCCATAATTAGCAAGTCAGACCAAAGTAAGCTGCCAAATGTTTTATAAGGTTTGATGGAACAAAGAATAAGTTATGTTGCATGGCTTACAATCCAAATTACAAAGTTTAAAGTTAATTTTGAGATTTTCCTTTGATGCTATGTCTCATGCATGAACTTCGTTGTTTTTCACCAGCAGGTAATCCAAGGTAATATGAGATTGCCTTCTGATTAATAAAACTGAAAATTAACACCACCTTCAAGTGATACGGCTCAAATTGTCTAAAATCATGGCATTGTCTCAAGCACCAAGATATTTGTAATTGCATCAATATAACCAAGGACATGATTCCCAAAGCCCAGTGGGAATTTCCTCTGGTTTTATTTTTTTTGGCCCTTGGGAAGTAACCCACCAATTAAGAGCTGATCCACATCTCTCCAGTTAGCCAAATAAACCTTATAATAAACTTTTATGACTTTTAAAATTTTAATAGACCTTCAGTCTCAGAAGCAGCCTCTGGATGCACATGTTTGGCACTTTCAACAGTTTTCCCCAGTGTGAGAAACACTCAGCTTGGCAAGGACATCCCTTAGGAACTCAAGACAGACATCCACCATATCTCCATAATGATCTCTCCCAATAGCACCAGTTCAAGCTTGGTACCAGATGTTTTTGTCATTATGGGTCTTAAATAAGCATACATTCTTTGTGTTTGGACTATTAGATGTGCCCTGCAGTGCAATGCATATTATCAATCACAATAGAGAATTCATTGATCCACTGACAATCTTCATTAGCAGGCACAGTTTTGGTCTGAGTCTCATATGAAAGTCACATCGACAGATGAGACATTGGCAATCACTGCATGTTCAATGGTAGACCTTGACTTGCAAGATTGTTTGTATATACAAGGTGTCCCAAAATTGACTGAACATATAATTTGTCAGTGTATTTATGCTGCATGGCCTGAGGTAGCTCCATGTGCTTACTAACATGGATATAAGTGCCATGGGCATGGCTGGCAAATATGTTAGTGTACATATTTCCATATATAATTTGTTGTCCTCAGAAGGATGATTGGTTTTTGGCATTGGTCATGATTTTGCAATGACAGCAAATTTTAAAAATTGTTTGCCCCCCTCAGCAAGGAAACATCCCAGGCAGAGAACAAATACGTTTCAGATGTTGGTAAACTTTTCTGATGTTATAGAGCACACACAGTGGTTATTTGGTCTTTTGACTTCCTTGATTGATTGCAGTTGTGCCCAGTAAATAATTATTGTATTACAGTCTTCAGATGACCCCACAGAAAGAAGTCCAGTGGCATTTAATCTGGTGATCAAGGTAGTGACTTCAAAAGGCCTTGTCTTTCAATCCTATTTTCTGAATATTCCTCTTGCAAGATTGCCCACATGATTCTGGTGCACTATCTAGATAGTGCACTAGAGCAGTGCATTATCTTGCAGGAATGTAATCAACTCATCAACAAGGTACAAGAGATCCTCTATCTAGTTCACAGCAGTGTTCACAATTTTATCAATAGCTGGTCGGATGATGTTTTTGAGCAGGTCCAAGTAGAAAATTCCCATGAGGCTTTCTTGCATTAAATACATGAGTCAATCAGAAAGTTTTGGGATACACAAGGAGAAATTAATCAAATTTCATTTCAACATCTACAACTTTTTGAAGTACTCCTCAAAAGACTCCATACAGCATTTCACCATGTAAAGCCATCTCTCAGAGAAACTATGCCATTCCTTATTCACCACCTCTGAAACTGCTTCCTTTGCAATGAATCTTTGACCCTTGTGAACAAAAGTCATTGCAAGGGTCCTAAAAAATCCTTTAGGGTAGAAGGGTGACCAGGCCAACAAGAGTTTCTTCCGGTTAGACCACAGTCCTTGTAGCCTTGCTGGTGGAGGAATTGTTGTGATGCAGGAGGCCCTAGAGCCCAGGGTGTTGTCATTTTTCTTGCACTTTTTGGGAAACTTTGGGTAGGGACGGTGTGATGTATCACTCAGCATTCACTATTTTTCAGCCCTCTGATAAAACTGTTGATGACCACTGATGAACTCACCACTGACAATAGAAAAGTGGCAACCATCTTCTTCCCCAAACTTCTTCACCTCTTCACTGTGCTGGGGATGTCATCCTAATAGAACACCCAAACTGCATATTGCCCCTGTTTCCTGGTCTTACTGGTAAATCCATGACACCTCACCAGTGTCAACGTCAAAGTTTAATTTTGAGCATTCTTCTTGAAAAGTTTAGAACACGTACTTGCAACATTTCTCTTGGACCCCTTTTTTCTCATCTGGCAAGTTGTGAGGGTCCCAACAGCAAGAGATTTTCCTGATTAGAAAAAACCTATGCAGGATTTCTGCAACATTCCCCGATCCAATGTTTAGGTACTCCTTAATATCATAGTGTATGCATATTCAATCTCCTTGAATCATAGCCTCCACATTCTGGATGTTTTCTTCAATGAAAGCAGTTGCAAGTCTTCCACTGAGGGGATCATCTTCAATGCTGGTTCTTCCCCTCTTAAACTCAGCTAAGTAGCATGAAACTACAGCTAGGGATTTGCTCTGTCCCAAAACGTAATATGCAAAAGAGCAAGATACTGCGCTTAATTTAAAGCACTTATCTGGTCATAGAGAATCATGGCATGGTCTGACTAAGAGAATCCCTACATTCATAACTTTAAAAAATTAAAGAAAATATAGTTCTACTGGAATCACATTGAAACTTGTTTTCAAGGGTTAGAAAATAACATTTTTCAACCTGTTTAAATCAGAAATCAGTAGCCATCCCATTTTTGCACATCATGAAACTTTCTGAGTGACCCTCGTACAGCCCCACAATGTTGTCCCCAATGATGCCTACTTAGACTTTAACCTTTATTGTATTCTATGGGTGCCCTTTCCACATTTTGTTCAGATTCTGCTGGTGCCAGTAGCAGCAATTGTGTTTATTGATGTAGACATTTATGAAAAAAGCCACTTGTTGCTAAAACAAATATGTGACACCAGAGTTGCATCTGCATTGCATTCATCCATGAATGCTTAACATAATTCTGTGCATTGATTGAAGTTATCATTCTGATCCTGAACAAAGTGCACCTTGTATGGGTGGAACTTTAGAATTGCCTACGCCCAAACAACAGATGAGCAACTAATGCCAAGTACTCTTGATAACTAAGGAACTTATAATTATGGACAGAAACCACCTTGTGTGCAAGGATCACTTCTTGAGCAGTTTTGCTAGTAGTAATTTGCAGCAACCTTTTCCTTGTAAATTTACAACACTTCCTGTGGACAGGAATTTCTTCAACAGGGCTGTTACTGTGACTTGACTTTGAACACTCAGAATGTTTTTTCCAGCAAGATATGTCTACAGCAGCTCATGTTTTCCACCCACACATAAATCAAGACCATCTTTCCTTCCTTTAATTCCTTCAATGTGCAAACCATCTTTTTACCTCAGAACACATGCAAAAACAAAAAGGTTGCATCTGCTGTTAAGCAACAAGTGACTTGGAACATCTTGAACGCAAAATCGACAAAAAAAAAATAGTTGACCCATTCTAAAAGACAATAAATGAGGCACCTTTTACTTCTGCTCTCAGGTCACCCAGAGGACAGCAATTGAATCCTACCCTGAACAAGATCAAACTTGATAATTCAAACAAAAATGGAATAAACTATGCAGGCCTTAGCTATTCCAGTGCCCAGTGCAAAGAGACACCCAGCCCCCCCCCCTCTTTCTGATGAAATTCCAGGGAACATGGGGGTGGGGTTGTTTCATTCATTCAGTCATGCTTTGGCACCTCTGGTGAATTTGCACCCTGTGCAGGGGTACATGTGGTGAATGCCAAAGGCTGGTCCTGAGGACAGGTGCTGCCACCATGCAGTGGTATGTGAAAGGCTTTATGAGAGAAATTTTTGCCATGATATGACCCAACACAAAAAACTATTTAACTAGATTTGATTCAAATGGATTTTTCTTTTGGGATACATACCAAAATATGTAACCCTGTATGTTAAGTTATTTTAAGGACACCCTGTATATTTTTTTACTTGAACAATAATTGTGAGAATAAATAAATGAAAGGGTTTCGGAATTCTTTAAACTTTCAAGTTTTTTTCCATATCAAATATCTTCCACTTCATTCTTAATTTTTCTGGAGATAAGACTTCAACATGGGCAGTCATATAAATTGCTCACCAACCAACTACCCAAAGTCTAGCTGACAGCCTTAAAGAGATTCTATTCCTTGACCCCTTGGACTTCAATTGTCTCCTCTCATTGACTAGGATTGTCAGGCTTTATGAGAGAAATTTTTGCTTGATATGATCAAACACAAAAAAACTATTTAACCAGATTTGATTCTAATGAATTTTTCTTTTGGGGTACATACAGAGACAAAATTTCATGCCACAAAGCCTAATAACCTTGATCCGCTGGGGAAAAAAATCTAAAGAGAAATTCAAGTGATCAATGAAGAGAATCTTTGTCACGTTGTGAATGAGACATATGTGGTAACATAGAGAAGTGTTGAAAATAATTGCACAAAAGTTGAAGTCTTGAAGACTTCAACTTTTAACGACTTTCAACGACTACTAGAAGGCTTGATGAAAGTGCCAAAATTTTTAAAGAATTCAGAAACCACATTGCTACCCAGATCCATAAATTCTTGTTGAGTAAATAATAAAAATAATGAATCAGTTACTTTATAATTACCCAGTAGGATGTGAAGTTAGACCACTACAGAGCGGAGGTGGAGTTATGACACACGCAGCCTCCCTGAATTTCAAGACCTGTTCACTTAGATTATTTCAGGTGGTTTGGAGACACACGTTCCTGATGTCACATGGTTTTGAGATGGTGGCTGCAGGAAAAGCCAACAGATTTACAAGATACTAGCTACAATTAAAAGCATACTGTCTCTATTAACAAGATTCATGTATTGGTCATGTCAAGGGGTCAGTGGGAGCTGCTGGAAGGACTAAAAGAAAAACACAGCCATTGTAAATACAGGCACTAATCATTATTTGTAAATCTGTGGGGCAAGCCCCAGGTCACAAATCTATACTACTTATATTTCAGGGTGTTTGTGTGCATGTCTGCCATTTATGCACGGCCACTCCTCTGATCCCAATCTGACCAAACTTTGCATGGCTCCCTCATTTGGTCCAGGGATAATCATAGGCTAGGTGGCATTTCAAAATTCTGACCCTCTGGGGTACCTTAGCAAGTTTGTTTGCCCGAAAAACAAACTCACTATAAATGTATGAAGACAGTATCCCAGAGTTCCCATGCCCTTCACTTTTCCCATCCATGCTACACCTATGGTGTGCTTAACACATTAACTGCCAATGACGCTTTGCCTATCATTTTCTAAGGCACCCCATGACATGCTGGCATGTCTAAAGGAATCCTACTTTTAGATCCAATCATTGTTGGATATCCTTATGTATTCCTAGAACTAGTCACCTTTTGTTATTGCAATAACTGCATAGCAAGAAGGATAGACATGGCATAAAACATGGCAAGGATAGGCATGGTATAAAACATGCATCATGACACACCAGCACATCACATGGCAGTCAATGTGTTGACTCCTTTAACAGGGTGACCGTCTTTTGGTGTTAAAATATCTGCTCTAGTAATGTGTTCACCATATTTAGATGTCTCTGCATTTAGATAGACAGCAAAATTCTGAGTGGTTGCCAAAAGGCACATTGATACTCCACATATTTAGAGATATTCTGCTAATGAGTGCATGTGGCAAAAAAAAAAACTCAATGGTATTTTCTATAGAATTCACGATGGTACTCTTACCTTGCTAACTCATTTCCAGATGGTGAACAGACAACTGCCTCAACAGCAGAAGTGAACAAGTCATGACCAGGGCTCTGGAATCAAGAAACACTTTCTCAGTAAAAAAATCTCATGTCAGAATTGAACCTGAGTTTGTACTTGTACCCAGAACGTACCTCTTCATTGCTTTTACATGGAATTTTGGCAAGTGGGTAAGACATCCAGGGAATGAAACAAGGTACATCTGATCTCACGTTTGATGGCATAACATCCCTGAGGTTCTCCATGTCAGATATCCTTAACTAAGAATAAATTGAAATTTATGTAATAAGTATTAGCATCTGACACTTTCAACTGCTTACAGTTCACATCATACCTCAGGGAGTCTCATGTCAAAAGGCTCTGGAGAGTAAATGGCAAATGGGGGTGGGAAGTCATCCATGCCCGGAAAGAGAGAATATAAAAAATGACCCTCAATGCTCTCATTGAAGATTTTCCGTTCAGACACCTCTGAGTTATGGATGGTACTTGCTTCTGTGGCCAAATTACATGCCCACTGCAAAATACAACACTCTCATAAATGAGAATCTCAAGCACTTGCACTTGACAAAGAGATCCCAAGGACAGCAGTAGTCAACTCACTTCAAGAAAAGTTTTTGAAAAATTTCTTCTGCGTACTACCTCCCTCACAGCACTGAGGTATAGCTGAGGGGCAAGATGAATCTGCTGAACTATCTTCAGGTGCTTCTGTAGCCGCTTCACACTCTCATGGTACATAAGCAATTTATTATCAATCTCACATATGCTCTGTTCAACATACATAATCCATCTGAAAGGGGGATGAACAAAGACCATAAATTCAAGTTTTGGCAGTTCAGGGAGAAATTTTAAAGAAGCAGACACTTGCCTTAATCTTGTATGGAGGTTCTGTGAAAGTTCCTCCTTTGCCTTTGCACAGCGAAGGCAAATATCCCTGAGCTTGGAATGATTCTCTAGCATGACACGTAACTGACGCCTATGACTTGCACATAGGTCTGGGAATATAGAAGGATCCCCTAATTTCCCAGCCCTTGCTTGATTTTGCAAGAATCCCTAGAAGTAAACCATACCCAATCAGCCAGAAAATAACAATCCAATGCAGCATAATATGGGTATTGAGTGAGCGAATGTAGGCATTAAGTGAAAAGCATGATGCTTCTTCATCAAAAAGCAATGAGGGCTCACTAGAGGAATGATGTTTGAATTCTGAACTAAAACAGGTTACATTCAGCTTGAAAATTTTTCTCATTGCTAACATCTTAAACCTTGATCTCTTTTCTGTAAATAGGAAGGAGATCTGATTGCCCGTAGTCACTTTTCTAAGTGCTTTGAATTTGCAGAAAATACATTATCCACAATATATATTTCATTATGTACATCTCATACTAGGTAAAGGTGCCAGTAGACTCAAGGAGATATTATATCGTTGTTAAAAGCTCCACCTTATATATCATGAATGAAACCCTGGGTGAAAATTTTTCATTCCAGACAAATGTAAATTTTTCCACATTCATGTCTTACATAAACAACAAAACAAAATCCAGATATTGTGAATATTCTAGGTATATAGCAGGAACTTGAAAAATCTGCATAATTCATGGTTCAAAAAAATCATGAGACATATTGCATTATTGAGGTCTAAATCATGAAATATTTAATGCATCTAACAACAGCCACAAATTGAAAGCAAAATCAATTCATAATTAGGATTTTTACAAGACTGGTTGCTAGTAACAAACCAAGTAATACTTAGTTGGAAATGCAGCAATGAAAATATCAAGTAATAACTAGAAGCACAAGAACATGGTTATTCAAAAAATTGTGACTTTACCAAATCATCATGTTAATTACATTAGCATCATAGCCTATTGACAAGAAATCAACTCACCTGTGCAAGTTCTGCCTGGTCCTGAACAAGTTTCTTTGTTTCGCACATCAGCTGCTCCAGTCCATACAGTCTCTCTTCCAATCCTTTGATTTCCTTCATACTTGAATTGCTAGCAGCTTCTTCTGCAGCTTGCACCTCTGCAGTCAAGCCTGCCAGTATCATTTCATCCATCTGCAAAAGGATACAGATACATAAGGTGAAAACCTGTTTCACAGTATTCCCTTGCTTAACCCTTCAACTGCTGAGTTTTAAATAGCCAAGTGCCCAATTAGTGCTGAGATTTTAGCACACTCCCTGTTGTAGCAACTTGAAAAGATTCAGGTTAGTAATACTAATTTCCTTACAGATTTACAGTGTCTCAGAATTATTCATTGAAAAGTAAAATTTTATTTCTCGAAAAGTGGTAGATGTAGAACAATGAAAGTAGGCAGTAATGTGGCCTAACTCCCTACTTTTCATTCGATATGGGTGGCAGCACTATAGGACGCAAGATGATGACAATGATTAAGCAAAACACGAAGTGTGTGATTTTGCATGCAAAACTGAACAGTGTTGTGCTTGTACAGCATTAGTTCAAGCAGTTGCATGGAAAAATTAAGGCTCCAACATCACAAGGCATTCTACATTGGTCCATGCATTTAGAAAAAACTGGAACAGTGACTAATCAAAAGGGCCAGACCATGCACGCCTGTTGCCATAGTGGACAATTTCAGGCAGCAATGACATGAAGTCCTGCATATTTTGAGAAGGTTATCACGTGAAGTGGACTGTTTGTAAACAATTGAACACCATTCCAGTTTCTTCAAATTGCCCAATGCCCAAACAAATCCAGAATTCCTTGCGATGTCAGAGCCCTCCTTGTTCCGTACCAATTTTTGAACTAACGCTGAACAAGCCCAACAACCCATGTGAAAATTTCATGTAAGACCATAAATGATATGGCCAAATATTTAGCCAGTCCAACATATATATATGGGCCATATATGACCATAGAGTGCAACTCATATATGAACATATATGGGGTTCGACACAAGTCACATAAAATCATATAAGAATGAAAATATACATTTTCATATATTGGTTCATACAAATGCACCATACACTGTCCATATATGCCATGTCATATCTATGTATGGTGAGATTACCTGAAACATGCCTGTATCCAAAAAGGGTCCATAATCCATCAAATACTGTATAATCCATTCATATGCAAGTCACCATACTTTACTTGCAATCAACTCATTTTTATTTGTTCATAGACCACAGTCAATTACTCCAAGAACTCATGTTTCATGGTGTTCAACATATGCACCCTTGTTAATGAAGCTGAAAGTTTCAATATTATAGACTTTAACCTTCAAAAGTATTTTAATCAGTAATGCTATTTCATGACAAAACTTGGCTTAGTAGGAGTGTCTTCTTCATTTTGACTGATAACTCACAAGATAGATGGGAACAAAAACTGTATTTCTTTCTGAAATAATCCAATAAAGGAATTGTTCAATGATGACAAGACACACCATGTGCCCCTACTTTACAACAAAAAACGTATTAATATGAAGGAAAAGACGCATGAAATGCCTAACAGTGTCCAAAAGTTCCAGTTGCCCCCCCTTCTACACTTTTTTCATCAGTGATACACTTATGCTACCTAGGGAGGGTAGGGCCCAGTCTGAAATCCCAACTCGAATTTTCCAGCTGGACAGAAGCTGTATATTCAGACCATTTCCAGCAGGCAAAGAGCTGAAAAATGGTAGATACAGGTTGTTTTACAGCTGGAAATTTACCATTAGAATTATATACAGAGGACTTTCCAGTTGGAATACAGCTGAATTTACAGTTGAAATTCAGCTGCTTCTGTAGAGGACCTCCAGGAAGAATAGCCAACAAAAACATTATCAAGAATGAGAATACCAATGTATTGCAATTAGGAACAATCTGGATTTGACTTTACTTTCCAGCTGCTACCCAGTTGGAATGGGTCTGAATTTCTAACTGAAGTCCAGCTGGAAATTATAGTTGTTTCCAACTGGGATTTTCTGCTGGGGGGGGGGGGAGTTTGAAATCAAACTTTTGGCAAATAACTTTAAAAGTTATACACAGCTAATATTTCATGTGAAATATAATGGGTGCATTAAAAATTAGTTTCAGAGGCATCTGAAGGTCAATTGCTCTCATGTGTAACAACCTCATTCAGTGGCATATTTTACAGGGAGGGGGCAGAGGGGTACAGCTGCCAACCGTGGCATCCCTGGGACAGGGCTTGGCTCTGCTGCCCTGTTCCCCCTGACTCTTCAGCCAAAATACACCTCTGAGCTCATGCTATGTTTTACTTACAACCATAAGACTTGTCCATGGGTATTCATCACATATCAGACATGATGCCATTTGCTCATCACACTTAATATTGCAATGGAGGTAAAATATATAAATATATTATACAATTGTTAATATATGAATATATAAATGGTGGTATATGGCAAATATATGATCATACATGACCATATAGAATCATACACCCAGTCCTGTATGGAATTTTCATGTGGGAATGTTGAGTTTTGCATGAAAAAATCAAGCATTTTGCCTCTGTTGTATCATCTCCATCTTGCTTTCTACAGTGCTGCCAGCCACATAGAATGAATAGTGTTAGACCAATTACTGCCAACTTTCACTTTTCAACAACTGCTTTTTGAGAAATAAAATTTTACTTTTCAATGAATAATTTTGAGACACCCTGTCTTTAATATATTTTGTCTACTGTTAGATATCAACTAGTCTACTAATCACAAAAGACCAGTATATTAGACAGCTGCTAAGTAGTTGTTTGCCTTAACCAAAGTGAGATAGCATTCCCAAGAGAAGAGACTACAGCCCTTGGTCTCTTTTCAACAGAGAAAAGTAATGAGAGAAAAAGCTTACCATGAGGTTTAGCAAAACATGGACACGGAAAAGTGTTTCACCCTCCAAGTTCCTTAAATTTCCATAAATATGCAGCATTTCCTTAAATTATATAACCCGAGGGAAAGAAATTCAGTTAGGGGTCCTTAACTCATTCTCACAACTGCAGAATGGAATTTCTCAAATGAGCACTTTCCTCAGCATCACTTCAGTTGAAATTCAGTGTGTAGTTCCACCTTAATGTGAAATAAAATTTTATCCTTAGATATAAAATTTATACTATAATTATTTGGGAAGAAAAAACAAAGACCAAGGAATTCACAGCCTCTCTGTGATGCAGTTCCTGAGGCTGAAGTTGTCAAGGGAAATGAAGGTCTAGCAGTAAATAATAATGACTTATCCTCTTTCCTTTTCAGTTCTCATTATGCTCTTTTCATTGAACGGTTGAGAGGAATTTTGAAGGGATGAAATTCCTAATTGAATTACATGGTATCTCAAAAACGTTAACACTGCAAGAATTGATTTTTCTTGTACCAATTTGAATGAAAAATTTTGAGCCAGTTAAAATTAAAAGAGAGTAAGCCTTCCACTGCTGAAGATTGCACAAATATCAATGAACTCAGAAGCAAGACATAGAAAGAAAAAATGTACATTAGCAAAATTTAGACATGCTGGTAAATTTCAACAAGCAGCATATAAAAGAGAATCCAATAATGCAAGAGCTCAAAGAAGCTAGTGAGCCACAACTGCCAGAAGGTTCTTGAATCTATTGCTAGTTCCTGAGCACTCATCAAAATGCTGCAGTATTCACTGAATGAAAGAATCTTTGTGGTGACCTATCTCTCAATCTCGCCTTCCACACCATCAACACACCTTAAACACATCCTTTAGTGCTGCTGTATAAATTATTCTGAGTCTTATTTCCACTGTTCCTTATCTCATTTCAGAAATAGATTATATTAAAGTTCAATATAATTTAAAAAAATCCATTATTACAGCATTAACTTTTTTTTTTTAGACATACCTTTTCTGATAATGTAAATGGGTGCTGCTAATCCCAAGACCTGCATCAAAATTCCTCCCTGACCCAAGATTCTGGAGTTTCTGTTCAAAGCTTTGCAAGTATCTCCAGGATGTACCTGTTCTATTCCACGTCGACAGAAATCTGCTACCTCCTCCAAACCAGCCTGTCCACTGCTACTGCTGATCCAATACAACAATGATTGTTGCTTCTCTTCTCCATTTTGATCAGTTCCCGATGAGGCAGAAAGGAGGTTGGATAACAGAGGGATGCGAGAGAGCAGCTGCAAATCTTCATCAAAACTGGAAATAGAGTGTCAATGAAAGTTTAAGTTCCTCGCCTGAGGTCCAAATGATAGCAACACTTAAATGTATAAGTATACATAGGCATATACAAGCATGTTATATGTATGACTTGAGAGAAGCTCCTTCCTAGGTTTTCCTGGTCTCATAGAACACCCCAAAAGGCAATTAATTCCACAGTTTTGATTAATATAATTTATTTCTTAACAATAGGCAATGTTTGCAGGCCTGGAATATAAAAGGAGGTCAGTCTCCAGAGTGTGCACAGGGTGTAACAAAAGTTTCTGATTACTTGATTTTCCATTACTATTTCACATTATTCATTCTTGCAGATTCTGCTAATATGGCAATGCTAGAGGGGAAGGAAGAGGGTAGGGAAAAAATCGGTGAATTATTTTGCTAACTCTTTTCCTTGTGATAGAACCTTAAGAGACTGTTCCTCAACAGGGTAATTCTGAAACCAATCCTTCCAGTGTCTTTTCTTTTTAAATAGGAAATAATCTGATGGGTCTCTTTTGTCATGAGATTTAAGTTGCACTAGCTTAACTTCCTTCCTTCATCATCAACCTAGAAAGTTTTTTGGAAACTCTGGTTTACCATAAGCATTATGGTAACTAATTTTTTCTCAAATTGACAAATCAAAAACTTTTGCTACATGGTTGTCTATTCTCCTGCCAATAGTGTTCATCCTCATGAAGCTAAACAGTGAATCAGCTTGAAAGAAAGAAGTTGGCACTAACAATAGGGCTGCCCTTTACCCCCAATCCTCTGATCTAATGATAATAAATTCTCTATACTGTCTCATCTTACAACCTGAACTGTACACAAATTCTATAAACATTTTTAGGAGTTTTCTGTTGAAATTTCATTAATAAAAATCTTCAAGATGGCCATTTCAGGCAATTAGTATGACCCTATCACCACTATTAAAGTTGGACTGTGTGAACTCTGTGAACATCCTACATCCTTGAGACCCTAATCTTCAGGGTGTCCAAAAAGTTTAGAACAATTGGTGATTTACTGCTTTTATTTTCTTCTTTATGAGACTGCTGAAGGCATGTGTGTACAAAGACAAGATCAGGGACACTGAACATCTGAAACAACGAATTCATGGAGAGTGTCATCATTGACAACAACACAGATATACTTCAGTGTTCAATGAGAATGGAAATACCATCTCCAAACTTATTTTAAATTACAGGGACAGCATGTGTTCCACATGCTGTAAAATTCATTGAAGTGCCTATGGTTCCAGGCTTTTCAGACACCCTGTATTTCATATCAATCACCAAGATGGAGTACCAAGCAGTGACTAAGTTTCTGACCCTAGAAGGAAATAATCTCAAGCATATTCATCAATACTTGGTTGGTGTATAAGGAGAGAGTGCCCCACATTATACCACAGTAGTTTAAAGAGTTTAAGCATGGCCAGAATTTACTTGAAGATGACCCAAGGTGTGGTCAACCTCCAACTGCAGTCAACCCTGAAACAATTGCTGCTGTTGAGCAATTACTCATGGCTGATAGTTGAATGAAGGTGGCAAAGATTGTAGGAGAGACTGGAATTTCAGTTGGAAGTATTGAAATGATCATCCAAGATCTTCTTCACATGTTAAAGGTGGCTGTATGGTTAGTTCCCTGAAACATCATGCCACACGGTTGGCAACAAAGGGTTGATTCATCAAAGGAACTTTTGGAGCTTTAAAATTCTGATCCTGATTATTTTATTTTTGTGTGGTTATTGGTAATGAAATGTGGGTCCATCACTGGAATCCTGAGATAAAATCTGAATCAAGGCAGTGGGAACACACCAGTTCTCCCCCACCCAAAAAATTTTGCACACAGCTATCAGCTGGGAAGGTGAAGAAGACTATTTTTTGGGATGCCAAAGGTGTAATCCTGAAAGATTACCCTCCAAAAAAGATCAAAATGACAGCTGATTAGTATGCTCAATTAATGTCAAAATTATGTTCACCATGAAGGAGAAGAAACATGGGAAGCTTTCCAAAGGTATTTATCTCCTCCATGACAATGCTCCAATGCACAGGAGACTTGCACAACTCAATATTAACCCTTTTAGGTCCAAGTATTTTGAATGTGTCAGCACTGTCATCCAAGTTTTGTCTGTCCTTCATCATGAGGCCAACACAAGATAACTCGAGCATAGACCCCAAGAGGTTAAAGAGTGCAGCTTCAAACAACTCAACCATTCACCTTCTAATCCAGATCTGGCCCACAATGACTACCCACATTTTTTGCACACAAATTATACCAGGTTAGAGGAATAAAATCAGGAGAAGATGATGTAAATCCAAGAATAAGTTCTTATAGCTACAGTTCATTTGTACAGTTTTACTTGTCAGGTTTTGAAAATATGACCTGATAGGCAAATAATTGCTAGTTGAAATCACAATATACTGAACTCAAAGAATCAAAACCATGGGGGTCTATAGGAACAACCAAAAAGTTCAAGTTTGTACTCCATATGCCCATCGGATCTAACTTTGTTATGCATAAAGTTGACCATATATGAATACTTACTTTTCCAAGAGGGCAATGAAATCTTTCCTCTTCTCCAGGTACATTCTGTATCTCTGAGAGAATGTTTGAAGGCGAGACTTGAACAGAGACGTCACATCTTCCAAATTTGCAACAACTGCAGCCCAGCCTGCATGAAATGAAATTGATATACAGGTTGCTTAGGACATATCTGCTTGTGATTCACATATGAACCTAACATAGCTTAAATCATCTTTGTTTCAATCAGATCCTTTTTCCTCCTCCCCTGGAGGAGATAATAGTCACCTTTCTTTGTCATGATTAACAAACAAACCAATGTGGTCAGGAGCAAAGCACAATTATGCTATCATTGCATTTACAGAAGCATCTTTTGACAGCCTGCAATGAATCCAACTCAAGTTCACTAGAAGCCACTAACCATACAGTTCTTAAAAAAAGTAAAATTAAAACAATGGGTAACTTTCAAATACCACATGATTGCAACCATATGGTGTAAAGAACAGAGAAATAAGTTCAGAGAATGATTCCTATACAGTAACTGTATTCAAGAGGTGGCCTGACCAGGTTTGGTAGCCAAGTGGTTAGGAGGCCATTCCATGCCAACTGAACAGAGGGAAGTGGTATCTCATGGAGGAATGAATGTGTGATTAAATTTTTTTTATTTGCTTGAGGATTTGCAGGAAGTAAGATATGATGGCTGCAAACAAGGGCATCAGGTTTCATTCAAACGGGATCCCAATAAGCATAAATTGCTAATTGCCAATGGCTAATTTTGATACCACAGCATTTCTCCTGGGTAACTTATCCATAACAAGTCAATAATTCACTCCTAATTGAGCTAGAAAGATGTTCAACATGGCACTTCTTTCAGCTCTTTTTTTATTTTATCCTTTTCTAATCTCATCCAAGTTAAAACTCCAATATCCAAGTTAAATTAGTGTTTCTTCATATACAGGGTGGTCCACCAATTCCACTACAATTTTATTTGATGATAATTGAAAGTAGAGTACAGCTACAAAAATTGAACATAGCAGAGTTTGAAGTAGAGGGTGAGTCAAAAGTCACTGGATGACTTTGAACAGCTATAACTCAGCAAGGAAGGCATTAATTTGCAAACTTTTTTGCATAGGAAAGAGCATGCAATAATTAACAAATTTGTAATGTTAAAAAAAACTATGTATTTGCATAAAAATGACTCTAATTACTGGACACAATATTGAGCACCATCAAACTTGATCATGTAAGCTGATACCCAAAAGGCAACTCCAGCAATCTTCTCAGTGATGCATTGCTTCAGTTCAATAATCATGGGCAAATTTTTGGGTTATACCTGGTCTTTAAATGAAACCCTACTGTTGGAAGTCAAGTGGAGTCAGATCGAGCAAACTGGGAGGCACTAGTTGGACTAGTTAGTTCCATATGAATGCCTCCAGGATCAGTGAAGAACTTAATGTGGTTGCCTTCGTTTCTGTTGCAGGTATCAGATCAGATGGCATTAGGGATGTGATGAATAGAAACATCCCTAATGCATTGCTCCAAACCTAGGACATTTCTGGGTTTTGTAAAATGATTCTTGGATTTCTTATCACTCCATAGTTAAAGATCAATGGTTAATGGCATAAGGTCCAGAAATCTGGCTAGGGAAGTGTTTGAGCTGCTGAGTTCAATCCTTCTCCCAGGATATGCCTGGGATATTTCAATGACATGCCACTATTAATCCAAAATACAGAGCTAGAATTTTTTTTTTGGAGCCAGGCTTGAAACCAGGGGCATTTCATGATCTTCAAGAGCTGGAATAAAGAATCTATGTACTTCTTCTTCTTATCCGTTCAGTCGAGTACGACTCTCGGCCACACTATGGATCAGTGTTCTCCATGTCTTCCGATCTCTCACGGCTTCTTTCAATTCTGCTATGTTCAATCCAGTATCTTTCTTGATGGTATCTAGCCAGCGAGTTCTTGGGTGGCCTCGTCTTCTTTTGCCACTGACCATTCCAAGCATGATGTCCTTCTCAAGCGACTTGCTTCGCATGATGTGACCAAAGTAGGAGAGCTTTTGCTTTGTCATCTTCCCCTCCAGTGAGATTTTCGGTTTGATCCGTTCCAGAACTTTTTGGTTTGTTATTCTGGCTGTCCACGGAATGCGTAACAGACGTCTCCAGCACCACAGTTCAAATGCATCGATCTTTCGCCTGTCTGCCTTTCTCAGCGTCCAGGTTT